>CM076575.1:579338330-579538886 GCA_034641835.2 Pinus albicaulis | reverse complement strand
AAGTTGCTGGAAGACAATAAGAAATCATGGCACACAAAGCTAGTGAATGTAACTGAACTTCTTGGAGGTCCTATCAATAGCAGAATGCTCAAACATGACTTTTCATACCAGTTTGAAGCTTTTTCATTTTTTCTCATTTTAAATATCATATTTGTCACTACATTCAAAGTTAGAAAAATAAAAATACAAAAACAATAGAAAAGAGAAAAGAGGGCAGAGTGAAAACAAGAAAGGTACAGCCCCATACCAAAAAAGAGAGACAAAGTCTGAAAGTGTGCAAGCTCAAATGCCACTCCTAAAAACACACTTCTAGTTAGTCATACAGCCTAATCATGAATAATTAGCTTTTCAATTTATTGCTGATAGGTTAGTAAATTTGATTGGCCAAACAGCACAATCTTGGCTTATCAGTAAGGTATATTAGGATAGAAAAACAAAGGTTCAAACAAATTAAAAATCTAAACCTATGAATTTCAAAAGAAGAATGGCTCTAATTAGACTAAATCTTGAGCCAAAGATAGAAAACAAACTAGTTCCAATATGCTCAAAACTTGAACCAGACAAGCGAGAGAACACAGCTCAAACAAATTCAAATCAGAGCTGAAGAAATAGTGAAGGAGGTTTTAATTTTCAGATCTTAAACCTTCACCATTTTGTTTTACTTTTCTGCAAATAAAATCTATGTGCAGCTTGTTTTTATGCCATAGATCAACAGCAAGTCAAATTGCTTAATCTTGGCTTGGCTGCTTTTAAATTTTCTGTTTTAGAATTTAGAGAATAAAGGTCTGTCAAACAGTCTAATCCTGACAGATAGTAGTTAGGTAGAGAATTTATGAACTCAACTGTTTAAACTGAGTTCATGGAGAAATAAGAGAAGACGTAGACTAGTTTTATGTTTTTTCAAAAGAATAAAATGTTTATGAAAAGAGTTCTCCAATCCAAATGCACTCTGAAAGAAGAAAAAATGTTAGGATCATTAGGAATGCGTAGGTAGAGATGTTGTTTTGACAGAATTCCATTGTTTCAGATTGCTGCAAAGATTTTCAGATCAAAAGAAGGTTAGCTAAAGGAAAAGAAATTTGTTGCCTAATGGATAAGGCATTGGTTTATTAAAAAATATAGAGATCAATAGCTGAGGTTCTGGACACCTAAAGGACCAGCTATCCTCCCCAAGTGGAGCCACTGTTAGCCACATATAAATTTTTTTCATATCAACTAGTGGCTAAATTTTTTTTTTAGCCTTCAAGAAACAATTCATGTCCAAATTGTGAGTTCTTGAAGTCTTATGATGATCTTTACCCTTTGAGTTAATCTTCACTGCTGCTTCACACTAATCCTATATACTGAACACTTCTCAATATAATTGCAACTACACCCTTTGAAACTCTTTCATTTTGTGATATTCCATCCAATTAAAGATCATACCCGACCAACCAAACAAACAAAAACCCTTATTCTTAATAACTAGCTTAATATCATACTAAAACCTTAAAAGATAAATCAATCTTTACACTTGTAGAGAGATCCCTCTCTGGATTCAGGAGGGCTAGATCCTAGAATCCCAAAGTGGTTTTTGATGTAGTCTCTGCAGCATTTAGTCTTTCCATTCTAGTAAATTACAGGGACCTAACATTAGGGAATAACGAATTGTTAAGGAGGTGTTATTTGGTACTCTATTGCAACAAAAACACTAACACAGAATTAGAGACTCCACTGGTTTCTTTTCTTTATTGTAATTGTTTTTTTGCAGGACCTCCTCTTTACATAACCACTCTACAAGGTGTTCAGAAACTCTCTGGAATTTTTGAAGGACCTCTAAGACTTGTTCTGAGCCCCAGGTTATGAGTGTTCATTCTCGTTTCTCGCTCGAGCGGATTTTTCTCTGACAGCCGTGTGTGCATGCCTATGTTGTATTTTATTTTCCTCGGGTGATTGGCATCCTTAAGTGAATTTCCTTCACCTATATTTGTTTTATTTTTTATCTGTTTAGTTTTCCTGATTTCTCTATGAACCTCAATTAGTGGAGCAATTGGTGTTTTTTTTTCTTTTCATTTATATTTGCAAATACACACATAGCTTAATTAGGCATAAGAGTATGGTCAAATTCCACGTATGTTTTTCAAACTACTTTGCTAAAACTTTTGGCAAATCACTCAGTTTAATTAGTAAAGGAGTAAGTGGCCCATCATCCACAAATATTGTTACTAAAAAAATCTTTTTCTTTTCATTATTTTTCAGACTAGGGAATGGTGTTAGTATAGAAAGAAAGTAATATCATCTTCCCTTGAGCCTTTAGGCGAAGTTGGGCTTAGATATGAACGCTTTCTTAAGGAATTTGAGTTTCCCAAATCCATGTAGTTCCACATAGTGTAATAGGAAAGAGCGTAAGTGGACCATTGTATGCACATTATTTATCTTTTCATGGAAGGAATAATCAAAACTTTGTGTAAGTATAAGGATATACTAAAGGATTGTCGAATATCCACATATTATCACAATTTGTATGATCATTTCGCACAAACTAAGGAGTTGTAATATTTGTATAAAAAGGCATCCAGTTCAAGGATATTTTTTCACTTAGATTACTTTTTCTTACCAACTCGCACCCTAAGAAAATCCAGACAACTAAAAACAAACATAACTTGAACCAACTAAATCTCCTCATAGGGGTCATAAAAGAATTAATAGTTCAGGATTAGAACCAATGTAGGTAGGCATCCCATAATACGCCATGGTCATATTAGATCCATGAAACATAGAATTTGACTAATAGGGTTCTTAAAATCCTTCAATCATCCCATGAAAAAGAATACCCAAGCATAAAAAATTCAGAGGGTGTTCGGATTAGGTCCAGTCCGTGTGGTACTATTTGGGGTTACCTGACCCATCTAGTGCTTGGTACTGGTAACTAACTACCAAGAATCTAAAGACTCGAATCCTCATGAGGGTCGAAGGTACTTTAGTGGCCAGAATATAGGGCAACATTTCACTATAGGTGATTGTGCAGGCAGCACTTGATCCTCTTTTCTATTACCTTGGTTGATTCTTTGGTTGTTGGAAGGTGTCACTAGTTCTTTCAAGATGTTGCCCTGGGACGCATCAGAATATATATCTTCAAGGCCCAGTTACTTTGAGAGTGGCAAGGATGATTAGGTCTACATAGGATTTTTTATCATACGAAAATAAACAAAAACCATTTTTTTTCATGATTGATCAAATAGCTTAAGTCTAAAAGGAAAATAACCTTTCCATTTTCATTTTGTTTTATGTGTGTGATTATATTTTATTTATATATATCCCCTTACCTAAAAAATTACAAAGTAACTTACACACTACTCGAAAACGTAGGGGACCCCATGACTCCCCGTCAATCTAGACGTTTTTTAAACCTCCCCCATTACCAGGAGGTGTGCCAGGACTCCCGCCATTTAGGCGTAGAGGGTGTCACACAGCCACTATTATAGGATCTTCCTTTATCGGTGCAACTTTTCTCGCGAACCCTCCCTGAAAAAAATACACCTTTCATGGCCCCACAAGGGTCAC
Organism: Pinus albicaulis; assembly: GCA_034641835.2. Lineage (NCBI taxonomy): Eukaryota > Viridiplantae > Streptophyta > Pinopsida > Pinales > Pinaceae > Pinus > Pinus albicaulis. The sequence continues at coordinate 579,535,343 of CM076575.1, read as the reverse complement.
CAATCACTACCCCTTTGGGGAGCCCACATACCACTCCTCCATATAATCCAAGGAGCACCCACCAAGGTATTTCTCCTCAAACTTCCCCATAGGGAGCCCCTTTGTATATAACTGTTCAAAATCATTTCACGATGGCGGATAACCCAAAAATACCTTTCTTATCTTCTTTAAAACTACCATATTTAAGCAAGATAACGAATGGCCCAATTACGCATGGCCAAAATTGGCCAACTATGCCCACCAAACTCCCTTTTGACATTCCAAAATTTGAAGGAATGCATGGGGAAGACCCAGGAAACCATGTCATGAATTTTCACCTGTGGTGTTCGTCGAATAGTATTACAGATGATACTATTCGGTTATGACTATTTCAACGCACCTTTATTGGGGCTGCAATGAGATGGTACATTGACCAACCTTCTACCTCACATGGAAGCTTTATTTCTCTAGCTACATCATTCCTTGCATTCTTCCATCTCCTGATTTGACACGACTCGAGCCTAGAACTTCTCACCCATTTCAAAAAAACACCTACTACACACATATCCGATCATATCAATGAGTGGCAGAAACATTGTAGCTTGTGTAAAGCATAATTTGAATACAATTTCCTCTTGGAATTATTTTTGAGATCTCTCACAACGAAATTTTCAAAAGACATGGAAAACGCATCTCCGCATAATAAGGAATAAGCCATTAGAAAATTTCAACAACTAGATTTTATATACACCCAATCTAGATATATCTATCATGTTCTTCCAGATGCCCCATACCTACAAAATTATAAAGAGACATCAGGCACATCTAATGTTTTTGATGGATTAATATGGTCCATAACCCAAACCAACCCATCAACACCTACTAGTATCTTGGTTACTCATTTAGTAGCCAATCATTCGATGTTATGCAAAACACACCACATACATGATACTATCCCGACCAACCGTCACACCAATACAAAATACATTTAGCAATGTTAACCAATGTCATCCCCCACAGGGAGGACCATACCCTCCCTTGTAGGGAAACCAATAATCCTATAGTAACACATACGTAATGTCCTCATCCCAGAATTCATACACCAATTAGGGACAATGAAACCAATATTCTCCTTTCCCCGCACAACAACAAAATAACCCACCAGTGAAAATTAATGCAAGGGTTAATTTAGTGAAACCCTCCCATGCTCAACAAAAATCATCATTTGACCAGGGGAATACAACCAATCCACCTAATTTTTCTAAGATAAATCCAAAGAACAAACCAAATGGAGAACCTAGCTAGGGGGAAACAATAAGCAACTCCCCCACGAATGTTAGTTGAGGGCAACCCCAACTAAAATCAAAACCCAGAACAAACCAAAAAAAACTTACAAAGGAAAAATAAGACCATTAGTCTTAAGATGAATCATTTGCGTTCCATATGTGGGAAATATAGTCATTATACTCACCACTATCCTCAAATCCCTGAGTTGAAAATAATTCATGATAATAGGGGACAAGGAGGAAAAAATCATCAAACTGTAGTAATGTAGGACACTTTGCCCCATCAGGGAGTCGTTAATAGTCAAAAACATCAACCATCCTGTTACACTATTTTTTTGGTCATCTAACTCATTATCATTAGATGAACCCAAGTACACCATGTAAGACCAATTTTACCCCAAGTAAAATTGCTTTCACCATGTCAAATAACATTGGTCCATATTTCCTGGTCATATTTAACCCAAAACAAGGAAATTAATTAATAAATCATTATTTATTTAATTATTTCCTAGGAACAAGTTATTTAAATCATTATTTAATAACATTCCTAGTTAAATTTGACTAAATCATTTTTAAACAATTAAATAAATCATTATTTATTTAATTACATCCCCATCATCTCCCTAAAATAGTAAATAAATAATTTATTTATTTATTGTGTATAAATAAAGGAATTGACCCACGTCAAAAGACCTTTTCCCTCCAACAAATGTAATAAAATATTCCTAAAGGGTGGTTCTAGAATTTGATTAATAATATTTTATTCATGCAACAAGTTCTAGATAACCCTAATATTTTGTTATAAATAGGAGGGTTTTCCCCATTCATTGGTCACCTTCATTGCATTAGATCACACTTGATCTATTCTTGGTCACCATTTTCCATTTTTTCTTTGTGAGCTCCCATTGAGTTCTATGTTTGTGAGGGTTATCTACCACAATAAGAGAGAGGAATTTTAGATCTGAAACGTTGAGGACTTTCAAGAACCCATCCCATTGAGGAGAACCGGAAAACACCTTTCTTGTTTTCCTCTCAGGTGCCCCATTCTTTAAGATAATACAAATCATTCTTTTAAACACTTTGTTCTTGTCTTGTCTATTAGATGCATGGAGCCATATTATATTTTATCTGCTTAATGTCTTTTTGTGCTTATATCTGAATTTGTGCAGCAGAATTAAAGATATTTTGCAGCCATAATCGATGTTAGGGCTATTTGTTATGCGTAGCTAAAGTGATCTTTTACGACGAAAGATTCATACTAACACATCCCAGAAATATACCCTTGGATTGTAATATTCCCAATTATCCATGATCTAGTTGGAATATTAATTTTTGTTTTTACTGTATTGTTTGATGAATTAGAGGATATGGAGATCCATAAATCTCCTTAATATGAATAAATTCAATGACAATGTGAAAGGAGGACATCTTGGCAGCTTATTTGAGCACCCTTACGTGTGAAAAGGGGCTGGAACACATAGAATGGGTCAACTTTGACCAAATCAACAGAGCTGTCATGGAGGAGTGGCATTCATTATGGGACAGCGCAGCTTTAGTTGGAGACTCTTTGCATGGAAGTAGTGTCTTAAATGAGTGGGGCCTAGGGTTAGGAAGCTCATCACTTATATAAGGAAGAGGATCGCAGCCATATTTAGGATATGTTTATGATTTTATGTTTTTAGATTTTATGGTTTGTTTATACTTGTTGCTCTCTTCAGTTGTTTAGCTAAGATTGCAGTGTTGTTTAGCACAGGGTGTTCCCGAGCAGGAATGCCACCTCTATCCATTGAGAAATTCTAGTGTCCACTCAGGAAGAGTACTTGCATGATATTTCAACATTTAGGCATCAGGTCAAGCTTTACTTTTATGGTACAGCGCAGTTCCTGTTGAAGTTGTGTTGTGTTGCAGGGTTGTAGCAGTGGAGATTTTATTTGGGTAATTTCAGTGGAGGAAGGTTTCCTTCCACTGGGAGGCCAGCAAGGGAGGCCCTTGAGCTTATTTGACATATTTGGCATCAGGCCACACTATATTTTTCCCCTACAGTGCAGTTTTAGTCTTGGATTGTGTTATTTTTGGGAGGGGTTGTAGGGGTGGTTTCAGTACACCATCTAGGGAGGAGGTTTTCTAGTGAAGGGATCAGCCTCTCAACTCGAGGATCTATTGGAGGAGGCTATGTTATTTTCCATATCATATCAGCCACATATTTCCGGCTATGTTGTTGCAGTGAATCTTCATACCTAGGGCTTTGATTCATTTATTGTATATTAGTGTATCGTTGAAAACCCTCTTGGGTTCTTTGTAGGAGGTTTTATAGACCCTAGATCTGTATTTTCTACATCTTTTGAGGCATATAACATCCATCCATCTTTTGTATAATCATTTATTGTAGCAGTTCTCTTATGACTACATTGTAGCAGTATTCCGGTATTTTGATATAGTAGCAACACCTCATTGTGAGGGGATTTACTCATTGGAGGCTTGTTTACTTATGTTGTATCACTTTTTCCCCATTATTTGTAATATTTTACTGTTGCTATGAGTAATGGAAAGAACCCATATTGGTGTCATTCTTTAATGTGATGTTTTACACTACTATTCTGGCATTTTGTTTTATATTCTTGCTTTCCTATTTAGGAATATTACCGTGGTATCAAAGCATAATATTGGCTCAGCCTATGCATCTTAAAGCCAATATGTCATCAGAAGAAGGAGATCCTCTCACAGATAGAGAGAAGAGGTATCTCAAAAGAAGAAACCAGAAGTTTGAGTATACATATGATAAAGAAGACAAGGGTAAAACCCCTTTATCAGGAGAAGATGAGGAGAAGGAGTACCCAAAGCTTATTCTTCGAACTATGCAAGAAATTGCTAGAGAAATAAAGGAGATTAGGATGGATAGGTATAAGGAATCCCCTAAAGGATTTTTACGTTGTGAAGGCTCTGACATTTCTCATCACTGGAGTGATCAACCAGTGAAGCAGCAACAAGTTTCCCAACACTCTACAATGCCTACATTCTTAGTAGTGGGAAATGAAGGCTTTCAAGAAAAAGAAACTCTTGAAGACTATTCCATGGAGTATGAGTCTCAATCTCAGCAATTCAAGGATCACTTGAGTTTCCAAGAATTTTTTCATATTAATGACAATATGAGACCCAAAAATCACAATAGAGGTGGAGGATTCATTCAGAATCATGATCTACACCGAACTGTGGGCAGAGTTTTCTTACCCAACTTTGATGGGTCATCTAAATGCACTGCCAAATCATGGGTAGAGAAGTTTTACATCTACTTCCAGCTAAACAAAGTACCAGAGATGGAGGCCATCAAGATAGCAGTGCTGCACCTCGAGGGTGAGGCACATGACTGGTGGTTTCATGGCTTGTCTACATTGGGTCATGCCAATGTGATTGCATATTCAAATTTCACAAGGAGGTTGGTGGATAGGTTTGATCGGAGAAACCTAGAGGCACCTTTCATGGGGATAGAAAAGCTCAAATAATTAGGTAATCCATAAACTTACATTTCTAAATTTCTAAAACTTTCTGTTATGGTTCCTGATTTATCTGCAGCAAGAAGGGTTTATATGTTTATTGATGGGTTAGCAGAACCTCTTCATGGGTTGGTTAAATCTACCAAGCCCACTACCCTTCAAGATGCCATTGAAAGGGCTACAGATCTACAAAATTCGTTACCAAAAGCAAAGGCAACATTTTAGTAAAAGCCCAATTTTCCATCTAAGGGAAAATAAGAGAAGGCTCCTCTTTCAAAGGAGGGCCAAAACAAAGTGCCTCTTAGTGATGATGTCCGAAGAGATTTGAGGAGAAGGAAGCTTTTTTTCACATGCCAAGAATAATGGGCACCCAGACATAGATGTGCATCAGGAAAGGCACGCTATATAGAGGTCTTCTTAGACGATGAGGAGGAGGAAGAAGAAGAACCAGAAGGGGGTCACAATGCTGGAATAGCAGGAGATGATCCACCACCACCAGGAGGTGAGAATGGAGAAATTTCTTCAATTAGAGGGACTTTTGCATCATTTATAGTGGTACCCAAATATCAGGAAACTTCCACACATAAAACAAAGTTTTATTTGCGTAGTGGAAGCAAGGAAATGGTAGTCCCATCTATTATGCATATGAGATTGGCCCATGAGACATTAATATTTTGTGGAAAACCACCTGGGAGACCACCTAATCTGGAGTTGGTGAGAGATGTCTCACAATATGTTTCACCACTCATAGGTCTAGGAGGAGTGGGGACCTTGGGAGGATATGATACAGTGCAGAGAGTCCTGGGTAGACTCAAGGAGGAGGGAGATACTCTCCCACTATCATCATTAACCACTCTCACACCACAGTTTGCGTTGAGAGAGGATGCTACAGGATTGGAGGATGACACCAACATGGTACAAGGAAACTACTCCTTGACTTTGGAGGCTCAGAATATTTTCTCACTTGGGTAGAATTCTTCCACATATAGAAGAAGGTAGCCACTCATGAATGCTTTGGCCAAACTCGGGAAGTTTTGGATAAGTGATAGCTTCCCATGGAAGACTAACCTCGAAAAGCTTCAACCTTTACTTGAGCATGAGAAACTACAGGAGGAGTAGCAAAGGAAGGATATCAGAATCCTATTATGTGAATTTGGCATGGGAGATGTAAAAGAGGAGGACAACTATCTCACATATGTTTTATGTGATAGGTCATCAGCACTATCATTATGGAGGATAGATCCATATTGGAAATCCCAGCTATTGTTGGATTATTCCAAGGATATTTTCACATGCATGATACTTGATGACTAGCTTCTAAAGGAGGGATATTCAGTGAGAGATGAGGTCATCTACTATCATGGTAGGATCTTCTTATCTAGAACTTCCAAGCTCAAGGAGAAGTTACTACATATAGCACATGAACATTTTTTCTTCTGCCATACTCCATGAGAGCATACCACACTATCATGGAGGGATACACTTGGGAAGGATTTGAAGAGGAGATATATCATCATTTGAAGAGATGCATGGATCATGTGGAGATGCAAGAGATATATTATCACAATTTGTATGATCATTTCGCACAAACTAAGAAGTTGTAATATTTGTATAAGAAGGCATCCAGTTCATGGATATTTTTTCACTTAGATTACTTTTTCTTACCAACTCGCACCCTAAGAAAATCCAGACAACTAAAAACAAACATAACTTGAACCAACTAACTCTCCCCATAGGGGTCATAAAAGAATTAATAGTTCAAGATTAGGACCAATGTGGGTAGGCATCCCATAATACGCCATGGTCATATTAGATCTATGAAACATATAATTTGACTTTTAGGGTTCTTAAAATCCTTCAATCATCCCACGAAAATAATATTCGAGCATAAAAATACCTAATTCAGAGGGTGTTCGGATTAGGTCCAGTGCGTGCGGTACTATTTGGGGCTACTCGACCCATCTACTACTCAGTACTGGTAACTAACTACCAAGAAGATAAAGACTCGAATCCTCATGAGGGTCAAAGGTACTTTAGTGGCTAGAATATAGTGCACCATTACATTGCCTTTGTGTGAGATTGCAATGTATCCTAGACCGTTGATCATCTTGATCCAGCGGCCAACACACCTCTGCCTTTTACCCCACTCATTTCTTCTCCGATGTTATATCCACCACTGATCTCGTTGAACCAACGGTCACTGCTAGTCCTTCCCTCCACCCGCGGGCACTTTCAGCGCACAGGTTAACACTATGAGTGCCCTCGCAATTGACTCATTTGACTGTTGAAGATCTTAGATCGACGGTTGAGGTTTTTTGAGGAGTCACAGGCTGAGATTTTCCTTCGTACCCCCAAGTTCCCCCGTATGACGTCCGCTACTGACCTTCCCATGTCATCTCATCGGTCCCACCCGACTACACTGGGCTTTTCATCGTGTTTTTTTTCAATCTCCACCATTTATTTCCCCAGATCCAACAGCCCGCATTCATTTTTGCGCCCATTTCACCTAACCCCTCCGTCATGCTTTTTCAACGTGAAATGGGTGGTTTTTAAAGGGACACGTGTTAACCACTAGCATGTATCATGTCCACCCAGCATAAAACCATTTACCGCTTATTCCCAGCGTGAAAACCACTCGCGGTTTTCTGAAAAATGGCTCATCATCATTTTCGTGCTAATATTCAAACTTGCCTAGGTTTTTTCCCGTTTTCTATAACAGAACCTTCCTCTAAGCATTTTCCCTCCTCTGCATCACTCCATAACCCCTCGCTAAGCCATATGACAGCATTCAAACCATAAACACAGGATTTCATAACAATTTTATCATTGTATGCAGGTTTATAATGGTGGCTTAATGTTGCAGACCCTCCCACAACCAAAAACCAGTGGAAAAAGACGAGGATGACGATCCTGAGGCTGAATCAATGCAGAAAGGGATTCACGGGTTGATTATTAATGTCTTATCAATGTCTCATGAACACTGGTGAAGAAAAAAACCCCCAGCGTGAAAGCCCAACCACCTGTACAATACAACAAACAGTGAAGATCATAGATTAGAGATTAAGGGATAAAGGTTAAGCATAAAGCAAGAAAATCAATGGCTTAACTTGTAGATCAAAGACAAAAACATAGTTAAATGCAGCTCAGTTTTAAATGACAAATACGATAAAATTAAAAAAGGAGAGCTTCGAATGACACATCAGTGAAGCTATTTACTCCTCCCAGGACTAAAGACACCTTGACAGTTATTATGCTGACAGAACCTCTTTAAATTGTTAAGGCAGTTATTGTAAAGGTATGGGTGGTCTCAAAACCCATACTTTCCAATTTACTTGTATCAGAAGAAAAGACAGGACTGCAGCAGCCAGAAGACTTCTCCACAAAGACACTCTTTGGAGTTATTACCAGCCTGACAATTAGGCCTCAAAGTCTACAAGAACTACTAGAATGGACAAGAAATTAATGTAATATTTATGACACAGAATGGGCATTCGAGTGCTTTTCTCCTCTTTTTTAATTAACCATTAAGACCATATTTGTCACCTCTCCTCCCCATTCACCTATAAATCTTATTCAAACTCTCATTGTAAAAGTTGGCATTTGATGAACTCTTTGAAGTAATACATAAACTAGCAGAAGTGAAAATAAATTGATGTATTGAAGTTTGTGGATGGATTGGCTTGTTTATTGATGAAAGAGGCTAGATTATTGGATCCTTGAGCCTGGTTGTGGTGAAGTACTCTCTAACAGTAATTGCTATTTCCTGTTTTCCATTTTGTTCCCTCATTCTATACTTACAGTAGAGTACAATTTTAGGCTAAGAAATGTCTCCTAGAAGAACCTTAGACCTGTTCGCTCTTCATTATCTTTATGTTTTCATATTTTGTGGTATTATTGAGTATTCTTAATCGCTCTCTTGAAACCTTATGATTTTTTATTTCTAAAATATTTTATAAAGTTGGCCTCAAGAACGATTTATGGTTTTCCCTGCTTTCTTGTTGCCACTTGAAAACTGTTTCTGAAGTCTCCTTTCAAAGTACCATTGTCTATATTTTGTTTTGATCATACCCTCTGTTATTACTAAGATAATTGTTTTGAAGGCCTTTATAATTGCAGTCTTAGATGTTTAGGCGTTCCCTCTTCTATGAATGCAGTTGTTTGTGAATCTTATATGTTTTCAAATCCTTGCTAGTGAAATATTTAGAAGAAATAGAGTGTTCCTCACCTTTTGTATTTCATTGGAAAATTTTGTCTTGAAATTATCATCTGCCGAAGTGTGGTTTGTGGAATTCATGGTTAGCCCTGTCTATCAAATGCATCTTTATGTTCAGATTATGTTTTAAGTCCCTTTGTTGAGAAGTATAGATAATTAAGGATCTGTAATTGCCCTTATTTTTTCTTTTCATTATAAGTCCTTGATGTTAATTTCATCCCACCTGCAAAACCCAACAGATCCATTGAACAAGTTAGATTTTCCCTTTGGTACCCCAAATTCATCAATCAAACCTGCTATGACTACCAGTTGACTCAATTTCCCAATGGACTATAGAATTCCCCACTCTGTTTATGATGCCTATATCATCTATGTCCAACCAAAAAACAAAAAAAAATTCACTTCATAACTAGCCTAAAATCAACCTCTTAAAAGCATCAAGCTATATCCTTACAAACATATTGAAAGATCCCTCTCTGAGACTAGGAGGGCTAGATCCTAGGGCTCTAAAGCTTGGTTTGGATGTTGCCTTATCATTTGTTTTTCCAATCAGCCAAATCACGAGACCCCAACATAATGGAAATCATGGTGGGACTTCTGAGTACATAAATGCATGAATACCTCTTAAAAACTCTTTAGACCCTCAGTAAATCAAAGAATATCCAGTGAATCTGCCACCTTATCACCACTCCAACATTTTGGCGATCACGGTGGGACCTTCTGAAGTAAGTACCAGGCCTACACACCCATAAGCATTCAAAAACCCTTGACTGATACTATCTGGTGGTTTATTTTCCACCTCATCGCCACTCCAACATAATGGCGATCACGGTGGGACTTCTCATTGAATTACATCTTATACATCCTTAAGACTTCAAAAGACCCACAAACCTCCTTAGATTGGTATTCAATTTTTTATTCTGGACTACAACTCATCTTAAAACATTTGAAATCATCCACTTGGCAACTCCATAACTCTCAATAGACCTAAATACTCCACTGGGAAACCCATTCTATCATAACATCAGTCATACTCAGTCAAGGAAACTTTGAGGATTAAGTTGTATTTGTTAAAGACTAGTTTGCCTCTAAGTATTGTCATTCTTGGCTTACTTTTATTTTCTATCGGTCTAAAATCAACATAGTGGCCACTCCACATCCCAACATAGCAAAGAAAAAATCACTCCACTAATAGAAGACTCTGAGAAATTTGCAAAAATGCAATCAATTTTCATAGTAGATTTTCGTTATGAGCTGGCAGAACTTGAATGTGAGGACCTTCCAAAGGTTATCCTTCTCAGCTCAAAAATCAATGCTAAACCTGTTATTAAGAAAATTTTCCTAGACTTGGTGGTTGAAATATATGAAACTAAAATTGAAATGTTGAATTCACAAGATCAGTCATACCAATTTAGGGACCCCAGAGAATTTTTAGAAAATCTCCCTCCCCCAAAGCAGGAAGAAATTTCACTGCATTTTCATGTGAAGGAAAAGGATGATTGTACTTTCAAGAGCCACAGTGAAGATGCAGTGATTAAAGCTATCAAGGATGCAAATAGTCTACTAGTTATGGAAGGCCTAAAAGAAGAAAGTTTCCATCATGTTTTTGTTGATCCTATGGTAGAGTATATGGAGGCCCTGATTGGCTCAAATTCCCAAGCATTGATCCTTTGCAAGAGCTAGATACATCAGGAGTGGTCACCACTTATGGTGGCCTTGGTTTTGAAGACCCACATTCAAAGAATACCATGGTTATCTCTAACAAGCAGTTAGATTTTCTACTCATTTTTGTTACCAATCAAATGGCTGCACTATATCTGCCTGCTCAAAGAGATGAGCAAAGACCAGTCATGGAACCATCTGATTGACTGGATGTATTGGAAAAGAGAAATCGTCAACTAAATATGTAAATTACAAGTTAGATTAGGTAGGTAGGAATGTCAATAGAGCTCAGCCTGTGAGCATTAGTTAGTTTTTTGCTTTTTGCTTTGAAAGAAAAATTGAAAAAATACAAAAACAATAGGAAAGAAAAAGAGGGCAGATTAGAAAAAGAAGAAAGGTACAGCCCCATACCAAAAAAAGAAATAAAATCTGAAAGTGTGCAAGCTTAAAGGCCACTACTTTAAAGGAACATTGTTATTTGGTCATATAGCCTAATCATGACCAGATAAATTTCAATTTATTGTTGATAGGTTAGTGAAGGATATTTTCCAAACTGTTTAATCTTGGCTTATCAGTAGAATAGATTAGGATAGAAGAAAAAAATGGTTCAAACATGCTCAAAATCTGAACCAAAGAATCAAAAGAAAGAAAAAGATGGCTCTAACATGATAAAAACTTGAGCCAAAGAAAGAAAGAAAGGCTGGTTTTAATATGCTAAAAACTTGAATCAGGAAAAGAAGAAGAGGACAGCTCAAAAGGATCAAAATCAGAGCTAAAAAAGAAGGGAAGGATGCTTACTATTCTCAGATCTCAAGTCTTCCAAGTTTTGTTTCATTTTTCTGGAAATAAGGTCTATGTGCAGCTTGTTTCTCATGCCTTAGACATTACAGCAAATCAGACAGACTAATCATGATTTGACTGTGCTTAAATTTTTGTTTTAGAATATAGATAATGAAAATCAATCAAACAGTTTAATCTTGGCTGATAGATAGATTAGGTAGGGAATGAAGAGTCCAACTGTTTAATCTGGACTCTTGGAAGAAATAAGGGTAGCATTAGATAGTTTTATCTTTTTGTTTTCAAAAATAATATGTAAAAGAGATGCCAATCCAAGTGCACTCAAAAGAAGAAAAAATGCTAGGACAAGTAGTTTTGGGTAGGTAGAGATGTGTTTTAAAGAAATTTCCTGCTGCAGGTCATTGGAAGAATTGTCAAAATGCAAAGAAAGTCAGCAAGAAAACAAAGAAATTCTGCCCAATGAATAAGGCACTGGTCTGCTAAAAGCCAAAGATTGTTAATTGAGGTTCTGGACACCTAAAGGGCAAGTTGTCCTCCCCAAGTGGAGCCACTGTTAGCCATCTATAATTTCTGTTATACCTAATGATGGCTAGAATCATTTTGCAGCCTTCCAGAAACAAATTATAAGCAAATCTATGAATTCTTGAAGCCTTGCTATGTCTCTTGTCCAAATGACCCATCTCACTGATATCTTCACCAAAAACCCTTCAAATAACCCTGTTGTTATCATGAAGAAGACTGTTTTTCGGACCCCTCTTCCACCATATTTCATTCATGATTTCCCCTTAAAAATCCCTCTACTCCCTCAAAAATCCAATTTGAACCAATAAAATTCCTTTTTGTTGGCTTTGAACCCTTCTTTATATCTATCGGAACCTCTGAAAATCCCGCAAAAACCCATTTCAGCCTTATTTTCCCAAACATTTCATAAGACGGACTTAAGCCCTCACGGGCTTAAATCCTCAGCCTTTTTCTCCATATAACCGAGACCCGTGACCATCAGCTTAAGTCTTTAGCCCCTTTCGCGCTATTTCACTTCGCTATGCCCCTTTTCCTTCCGCCTTCTTTATATTTCCCCGCCGATGGTTTCCCCCCGCTGACGAGATCTGAGCCGTTGATCTCCCTAATCTAACAGTTCTCGCTCCATCGCACCACCAGTTTTCCTCCCGATCGTCACTTACCAAAGCCTCCTTGCCGATGTATTTTGGATCGTTGATGTGGCTCCCCTAGATCCAACAGTTGGTGTTGTTTCATCGTTCCACTATCCTCCACCTCTTTCATTCATTTCTACGAAGTTGCGATTAAATCCGAACCATTGATCATCCTGATCGGACGGTCATCGCACCATCACGTTATTGCTTTTCTCCCATCTAAACCCCTTCTACCTACCATTCTCCAAAATATTTCAGACGGTCGATCCTCCTAATCGGACGGTCAGCGCTTCATCGTTGTTCTCTCTACCCCTCGCACCATCCATTTCTTTTGTGTGAGATTGCGATGTATCATAGACCGTTGATCATCTTGATCCAGCGGCTAGCATGCCTCTGCCTTTTACCCCACTCATTTCTTCTCCAAATTTATGTCCACCACTGATCTCGTTGATCCAATAGTCACCGCTAGTCCTTCGCTCCACCCGCGGGCACTTTCAGCGCACGGGTTAACACTATGAGTGCCCCTGCAGTTGACTCATTTGACTGTGGAAGATCTTAGACCGACGACTGAGGTTTTCTGCAGAGGCACAGGCTGAGATTTTCATCCATACCCCCAAGTTCCCTCGTATGACGTTCGCTACTGACCTTCCCATGTCATCCAGCCAGTCCCACCCAACCATGCTAGGCTTTTCATTGTGTTTTCTTTCAATCTCCACTGTTGATTTCCCCAGATCCAACGACCCGCATTCATTCTCGCACCCATTTCACCCAACCCCTTTGTCATGCTTTTTCAACGTGAAATGGGCAGTTTTTAAAGGGACGCGTGTCAACCACCGGCATGTATCGCGTCCACCCAGCATAAAACCATTTACCGCTTATTCCCAGCGTGAAAACCACTTGCAGTTTTCTGCAAAACCACTTATCATCTTTTATGCGCCAATATTCAAACTTGCACAGGTTTTTTCCCGTTTTTTGTGACAGAACCTTCCTCTGAGAATTTTCCCTCCTCTGCATCGCTCCATAACCCCTCGCTGAGCCATATGATAGCATTCAAACCATAAACACAGGATTTCATAACAATTTTATCGTTGTATGAAGGTTTAAAATGGTGGCTTAATGTTGCAGGCCCTCCCACAGCCAAACACCAGTGGCAAAAGCCGAGGATGACGATCCTGAGGCTGAATCAATGCAGAATGGGATTCACAGGTTGATTATTAATGTCTTATCAATGTCTCATGAACACTGGTGAAGAAAAAAACCCCCAGCGCGGAAGCCCATCCACCTTTACAATACAGCAAACAGTGAAGATCACATATTAGAGATTAAGGGATAAAGGTTAAGCATAAAGAAATAAAATCAATCACTTAACTTGCAAATCAAAGATAAAAACACAGTTAAAGCCAAATCAGTGTTAAATGACAAATATGGACAAATTAGCAAAGGAGAGCTTCGAATGACACATTAGTGAAGCTATTTACTCCTCCTAGGACTAAAGACAACTTGACAGTTATTATGCTGACAGAACCTCTTTAAAATATTAAGGCAGTTATTGTAAAGGTATGGGTGGTCTCAAAACCCATACTGTCCACTTTACTTGTACCAGAAGAAAAGACAGGACTGCAGCAGCCAGAAGACTTCTCTACAAAGACACTCTTTGGAGTTATTACCAGCCTGACAATTAGGCCTCAAAGTCTACAAGAACTACTAGAATGGGCAAGAAATTAATGTAATATTTATGACACTGAATGAGCAGTCGAATGATTTTCTCCTCTGTTTTAATTAACCATTAATACCATCTCTGTCACCTCTCCTCCCCATTCACCTATAAATCCTATTCGAACTCTCATTGTAAAATTTGGCATTTGGTGAACTCTTTGAATTAATACATAGACTGGCAAAAGTGAAAAGAAATTGATGTATTGAAGTTTGTGGATGGATTGGCTTGTTTATTGATGAAGGAGGCTAGATTATTGGATCCCTGAGCCTGGTTGTGGTGAAGTACTCTCTAACAATAATTTTTATTTCTTGTTTTCCATTTTGTTCCATCATTCTATACTTACAGTAGAGTAAAAAGTTCAGGCTAAGAAATGTCTCCTAGAAGCACCTTAGACCTGTTTTCTCTTCACTATCTTTATGTTTTCATCTACTGAGGTATTATTGAGTAGTCTTAATCGCTCCCTTTAACCCTTATGCTTGTTTATTTCTAAAATAGTTCATACAGTTGGCCTGAAGAATAATTTATGGTTTTCCTTGCTTGCTTGTTGCCACTTGAAAACTGTTTCCGAAGTCTCCTTTCAAAGTACCATGTTCTGTAGTCTGCTAAAGAGGTATGTTTTGATCATACCCTCTGTTCTTACTGAGATAATTGTTTTGAATGCCTTTATAATTGCAGTCTTAGATGTTTAGGCATTCCCTCTTCTATGAATGCAGTTATTTGTGAATCTTATATGTTTTCTAAATCCTTCCTAGTGAAATATTTAGAAGAAATAGAGTGTTCCTCGCCTTCTATATTTCATTGGAAAAGTCTATCTTGAAATTATCATCTGTCGAAGTGTGATTTATGGAATTCATGGTTAGCCCTGTCTATCAAATGCATCTTTATGTTTAGATTATGTTTTAAGTCTCTTTGTTGAGAAGTATAGATAATTAAGGATCCTTAATTGCCCTTAGTTTTACTTTTCATTCTAAGTCCTTGATGTTCATTTCATCCCACCTGCAAAACCCAACAGATCCATTTTCCAAGTTATATTTTCCCTTTGGTACCTTAAATTCATCAATCAAACCTGCTATGACTACCACTTGACTCCATTTCCTAATGTCTTATAGAATTCCCCACTCTGTCTATGTTTCCTAGATCATCTATGTCCAACCAACAAACAAACAAATTTTCACTTCATAACTAGCCTAAAATCAACCTCTTAAAAGCATCAATCTATATCCTTACAAACACAATGAGAGATCCCTCTCTAAGACTAGGAGGGCTAGATCCTAGGGCTCTAAAGCTTGGTTTGGATGTTGCCTTGTCATTTGGTTTTCCAATCAGCCAAATCACAGGACCCCAACACGGGAATCCCACCTCTATCATTTGATAAATTCTAGTGTCCACTCAGGAAGAGTACTTGCATGATATTTCCACATTCAGGCATCAGTTCAAGCTTCAGTCTTACGGTACAACGTAGTTCTTGTTAAGGTTGTGTTGTGTTGCAGGGTTGTAGCAGTGGAGAGTTGATTTGGGTAATTTCAGTGAAGGAAGGTTTCCTTCCATTGGGAAGCCAACAAGGGAGGCCCTTGAGCTTGTTTGGCATATTTGGCATCAGGTCAGATTATATTTTTCCCCTACAGTGCAGTTTTAGTCTTCGATTGTGTTATTTTTGGGAGGGGTTGCAGGGGTGGTTTTAGTACACCATCTGGAAGGAGGTTTTCTAGTGAAGGGATCAGCCTCTCAACTAGAGGATCTATTGGAGGATGCTATGTTCTTTTCCATATCATACCAGCCACATCTTTTCGCTGTGTTGTTGCAGTGAATCTTCAGCCCTAGGGCTTTGATTCATTTATTGTATATTGGTGTATTGTTGAAAACCCTCTTGGGTTCTTTGTAGGAGGTTGTAAAGGTCCTAGATCTGTATTTTCTACATCTATTGAGGAATATAACATACATCCATCATTTGTATAATCATTTGTTGTAGCAGTTCTCTTATGACTACGTTGTAGCAGTATTCCGGCATTTTGATATAGTAGTAGCACCTCATTATGAGGGGATTTATTCATCGGATGCTTGTTTACTTATTTTGTATCATTTTTTACCCATTATTTGTACTATTTTTCTGTTGTTATGAGTAATGGAAAGAACCCATGTTGTTCTCATACTTTAATGTGATGTTTTACACTGCTATTCCGGAATTTTGTTCTATATTCCTGCTTTTCCTATTTGGGAATATTATCCTGGTATCAGAGAATAATCTTGGCTCAGCCTATGCATATTAAAGCCAATATGTCATCAGAAGAAGGATATCCTCTCACAGATAGAGATAACAGGTATCTTAGAAGAAGAAACCAGAAGTTTGATTATACATATGATAAAGAACACAAGGGTAAAACCCCTTTATTAGGAGAAGATGAGGAGAAGGAGTACCCAAAGCTTCTTCTTCGAACTATGCAAGACATTACTAGAGAAATAAAGGATATGAGGATGGATAGGTACAAGGAATCCCTTAAAGGATTTTTATGTTGTGAAGGCTCTGACATTTCTCATCACTGGAGTGATCAACCAGTGAAGTAGCAACAAGTTTCCCAATACTCTACAATGCCTACATTCTTAGCAGTGGGAAATGAAGGGTTTCAAGAACAAGAAACTCTTGAAGACTATTTCATGGAGTATGAGTCTTAATCTCAGTGATTCAAGGATCACTTAATTTTTCAAGAATTTTTTCATATTAAGGACAATATGAGACCCAAAAATCACAATAGAGGAGGAGGATTCATTCATAATCATGATCTACACCGAACTATGGGTAGATTTCTCTTACCCAACTTTGATGGGTCATCTAAATGCACTACCAAATCATGGGTAGAGAATTTTGACATCTACTTCCAGCTGGACAAAGTACCAGAAATGGAGGCCATCAAGATAGCAGTGTTGCACCTCGAGGGTGAGGCACATGACTGGTGGTTTCATGGCTTGTCTACATTGGGTCATACCAATGTGATTGCATATTCAGAGTTCACAAGGAGGTTGGTGGAACAGTTTGATTGGAGAGACCCAAAGGCACCTTTCATGGGGATAGAAAAGCTCAAATAATTAGGTAATCCAGAAACTTACATTTCTGAATTTCTAAAACTTTCTGTTATGGTTCCTAATTTATCTACAGCAAGAAGGGTTTATATGTTTATTGATGGGTTAGCAGAACCTCTTCATGGGTTGTTTAAATCTACCAAGCCCACTACCTTTCAAGATGTCATTGAAAGGGCAATAGATCTACAAGATTCCTTACCAAAATCAAAGGAAAAATTTCAGTAAAATCCCAATTTTCCATCTGAGGGAAAAGAAGAGAAGGCTCCTCTTTTAAAGGAGGGCCAAAAAAAATTTCCTCTTAGTGATGATGTCTAAAGAGATTTGAGGAGAAGGAAGATTTTCTTCACATGCCAAGAATCATGGGCACTTAGACATAGATGTGCAGCAAGAAAGGCACACTATATAGAGGTATTCTTAGATGATGAGGAGGAAGAGGAAGAAGAACCATAAGTGGGTCACAATGTTGGAATAGCAGGAGATGATCCACGACCACCAGGAGGTGAGGATGGAGCAATTTATTGAGAGTGGTACCAAAATATCAAGAGACTTCCACACATAAAACAAAGTTGTATTTGTGCAGTGGAAGCAAGGAGATGGTAGTCCCATATATTATGCATATGATATTGGCCCATGAGACATTACAGTTTTGTGGCAAACCACCTGGGAGACCACCTGATCCGGAGTTGGTGAGAGATGTCTCACAATATGTTTCACCACTCATAGATCCAGGAGGAGTGGGAACCTTGGGAGGATATGATACAGTGCAGAGAGTCCTAGGTAGGCTCAAGAAGGAGGGAGATACTCTCCCACTATCATCATGAACCACTCTCACACCACAGTTTGCGTTGAGAGAGGATGCTACAGGATTGGAGGATGACACCAACATGGTGCAAGGAGACTATTCCTTGACTTTGGAGGCTCAGAAGATTTTCTCACTTGGGTATAAGTCTTCCACATATAGAATAAGGTGGCCACTCATGCATGCTTTGGCCAAACTCGGGAAGTTTTGGATAGGTGATAGCTTCCCATGGAAGACTAACCTCCAAAAGCTTCAACCTTTACTTGAGCATGAGAAGCTACAGGAGGAGCAGCAAAGGAAGGATAGCAGAATCCTAGTATGTGAATTTGGCATGGGAGATTTCAAAGAGGAGGACAACCATCTCATATATGTTTTATGTGATAGGTCATCAGCGTTGTCATTATGGAGGATAGATCCATATTGGAAATCCCAGCTATTGGTGAATTATTCCAAGGATCTTTTCACATGCATGATACTTGATGACCGGCTTCTAGAGGAGGGATATTCAGTGAGAGATGAGGTCAGCTACTATCATGGTAGGATCTTCTTATCTAGAGCTTCCAAGCTCAAGGAGAAGTTACTACATACAGCACATGAAGATTTTTTCTTCAACCATACTTACTCCATGAGAGCATACCACACTATCATGGAGGGATACACTTGGGAAGGCGTTGAAGAGGAGATATATCATCATTTGAAGAGATTCATGGATCATGTGGAGATGGAGGATATATATAACTATATGAAGGAGTTATCACAACCACCTCATTCCTCTTTGGGAATAAGAGGGGATCTATCTATGGACCACTCCATTTGTATGAGCTAATATTATGGTAAGGAACATGTTTATGTGCATAATTTTTTAGTTGATGATTATTTTCACTCATGTACCATATATGTGCACGCCATTGCTCCAAGTAGGAGAATTATTCCTTACAAACTTCATGGCCAACTTTCGGCCATAAACATTGTTGAGCATGGCCACTCCCTAGGGGGTATAGGGAAATGACGTATCATTAAGGGTGCACTCCAAATGCACCAAAAATTTCTCACCTTTTCAAAACTCATGAGAAAAATATGGCATCAAGTAAGTGGTGGGGAAACCACTTACCATATCCTTCTCTGATGCATTCATAAGATATACTACGTTGGTTCCACATTGGGGACTATGAACCACCTCCATTTTTACATATTGTTGTTGATATGTACTTGGGTGTGATGCCATAGATTGATGATGTTCTTATTCTTATTATGGGAATGAACGGAGGAAGGATGGGAGGATTGCACATGCCCTTTCGGAGAGAGATTATCCATGTTCATTATGTTACATGTTTCAGGTAGAAAATTGGGCAAACCATGATTGCTACATTGGATCTTTTGCTTCCTTGTGAGATGATTCATTTACATCTCATGAGAACTTTTCAGGAGCATGTCATGGAGGGATTGATTGGGAGACACTTGGCTTATGAGGGAAGCTTATCACATGGAGGTGTCACCAATGCTGGAGGAGAAGAGTTGCGGCACTGACCTTTACAGTTGCTTGAGGACAAGCAACATTTGGGAGGGGAGCATTGTAATATTCCCAATTATCCATGAGCTAGTTGGAATATTATTTTTTGTTTTTTCTTTCTTGTTTGATTAATAAGAGGATATGGAGATCCATAAATCTCTTTAATATGAATAAAATTAATGCCAATATGAAATGAGGACATCTTGGCAGCTTATTTGAGCACCCTTAGGTGTGAAAAGGGGCTAGAACACATAGGCTGGGTCAACTTTGACCAAATCAACAATGCTATCATGGAGGAGTGACATTCATTATGGGACAACACAGTTTTAGTTGGAGACTCTTTGCATGGATGTAGTGTCTTAAATTAGTGGGGCCTAGGGTTAGGAAGCTCATCACTTATATAAGGAAGAGGATGGTAGCCATATTCAGGGTATGTTTATGATTTGATCTTTTCATATTTTATGGTCTATTTAGACTTGTTTCTCTCTTCAGTTGTTTAGCTAAGATTGTAGTGTTGTTTAGCACAAGGTGTTCCCGAGTGGGAATCCCACCTATGTCCTTTGGTAACTTCTAGTGTCCACTCAGGAATATTACTTGCACTATATTTCCACATTCAGGCATCAGGCCAATCTTCAGTCTTATGGTACAATGCAGTTCCTGTTGAGGTTGTGTTGTGTTGCAGGGTTGTAGTAGTGGAGAGTTGATTTGGGTCATTTAAGTGCTCATTTTTAGTGGAGGAAGGTTCCTTCCATTGGGAGGACAGCAAGGGAGACCCTTGAGCTTATTTGACATATTTGGCATTAGGCCACATTATATTTTTCCCCTACCATGCAGTTTTAGTCTTGGACTGCATTATTTTTTGGAGGAGTTGCAGGGGTGGTTTCAGTACACCATCTGGGGAGGAGGTTTTCTAGTGAAGGGATTAGACTTTCAACTAGAGGATCTATTGTAGGAGGTTGTGTTCTTTTCCATATCATATCAGCCACATCTTTCCAACTGTGTTGTTGTAGTGAATCTTCAGCCCTAGGGCTTTGATTCTGTTGGTATCCTGTGATTTGGCCAATTGGTAAACCAAATGACAAGGCAACATGTAAACCAGTCTTTAGAGCTCTAGGATCTATCTCTCCTAGTCTCAGAGAGGGATCTCTCAATTTTTTTTCAAAGATATGACTTGTTTTCTTGTAAAGGGTTGATTTTAGGCTAGTTATTAAGCATGAGTTTGTTTGATTGTTTTGTGGGACATGATGACCTAGGCAGCATAGATAGAAAAGGGAAATATCTAAGTCATTGGGAAATGGAGTCAAATGGAAGTTTGTAACAAGTTTGTAGATGAATTAGGGATATCAAAGGGAAAATCTAACTTGGTTATTGGATCTACAAAGTTTCAGGGGAAATGGAATGAACATCAAGGTTTTAGAATGAAAAGTAGAACTAAGGGCAGTTAAGAATCCTTAATTATATGTACTCTTCAACAAAGGGAATTAAAGCATCATTTGAACATGAAGAAGTATTTTATAGATAGGGCTAACCATGAATTCTACAATTTACACTTCAGCAAACAAAAATTTCAAGACAAACTTTCAAAATTAAATCTAAGAGTCGAGGAACGCTTTATTTCATCAAAGATTTCACTTTCAAGGATAAGAAAACATTCAAGATTCACAAATAACCCCATTCATAGAAGAGGGAACTGCTAAACATCTGTGATTGCAATTATAAAGACCTTCAAAAAAATTATTTGAGCAATTACAAAGGGTATGATCAAAACAGACCTCTTTGGCAGACTTTGGACAATGGTACTTTGAAGGGAGACTTCAAAAACAGTTTTTAAGTAGAAACAAGGAAGCAAGGAAAACCATAAATCATTCTTGAGGCCATTGTATTGAACTATTTAGGAAATAAACAAGCATAAGGGTTGAAACAGCAGTTGAACTACTTAATAAAACCTTCAGCAGAGTAAAACATAAAGACAATGAAGAGTAAATTGGTCTAAGGTGCTTCTAGGAGACATTTCTTAGCCGAAAAATTTTACTCTACTGCAAGCAAGAGATGATGAAAACAGAATGGAAACAGGAAAAATATTAAACAGTTTAGAATACTTCACCAACAGCTAAGCTCAGGGATCCAATGATAGAGCTTTCTCCATCCACAAACAGGTCAAAACATCCATTGGTTGCAATACAACAATTTCTTTTCAATCTCAGGAGAACTATGTATTACTTCAAAGAGTTATCAAATGCCCCCATACAATGAGTTCAAATGCATTATTTATGCTACAAATGAGGAGGTGGAACTATCTAGGGTTAAAAATGTTATTAATGACACAGTAAATGCACTCCTATCCTTAAAAACCACGCAAGGCATAAGGTAGGAATTTTTCGCAACTACTTCTCTATGTAATAAATCTATCTTTACTTCTTGAGGATGAAACAGCTGAAAAAATTGACTTTGAGGCTCTTTTCTGCCTTTTACAATAACTTTCTGACAATTTATAAAATATCCTTTTTGTGTAATAACTGCCAATTTTCCCTTTGATGTATAAAGTAAGTGAAAGGTGTCAATTTTTGAGTTCTTAAGTGAATAATTTCTCCTTTGATGTATTAAAGGCTATTTTTAAGCCTAAGTCTTCTTGATTTAATCATAAAACTACATTTTTAAGGCCCTTTAGCCTTGATCTTCATTTTTAAATTAATCTTCTTTAATGTCCTTTAACACTTCATCTGATTTCTTTTAACCTTTTAATCCTCTGTTTCTTGGGCCTATACTTATCCTTTTGCTAACTGTATTCACCTTTAAACTGCTTTTAACCTTGAGACTGCGAGATTTTAAATTTCTAATATTTGGTCTTTGTGCGCAATCCTTCATCTTCAATCTTCTCTGTCTTTGTTGCTTTACATTTTTCCTGTTGACTTGGACTAGTTTTTAATCCCCTTTCTTTATTTCTCGGTCTCTAACCCTTTTTCTTTAAAGCTTTAATCTCTATATCTTCGGCCTAATTTTCTCTTGCTCTTTATAACGCAACATTGATGTTCTTTAACCCTTTATTCCTTTCACTGTGATTTTTCTTTCGCTGTTGTGGACAGAGGACCTTAATGCACGGGGGTTTGATTTGAATAACAAATATTCATGCAATTTTGATTAAAAGACCTGGATTTACGCCCTGGAAATTTGTTTTCTTCACTGATCAATCTTCAAAAGATGGTGATCTTTGACCCTATCCCTTCACAGTAAGTGGGAATGGTTTTTACCTTTAAAACCACCATAAAACCTACACAAGACAAACAAAATGTTAATAAAACCATGTGGGGTCGGAAATATAGCTTCGGAGGCTGGCGGAGGAGGCTGCAGAGAGGCAAAATGCATGAAGGAATGGTTTTAATGGCGAAGGGTGAAAAAATGTTTTTAAATGGACTTTGGCGTGAAAATGGGCACAAGTGGTTTTGGAAAACCATTGGTGGTTTTCGCGTGACAAACGAGTGGTAAGTGGTTTAGCCTGGAAGGAACGCGATCCAATTATATCGCGCCATGCGTCTTTCACAATACCACCGGTCTCGCGTGACTTTGGGACATTAAACCTTGGACGTAAAAGTCATGTGATATTGATCGTAGACCATTGGATCTGGGAGGGAAGATCCAACGGCTATGGGGGAGTGCGATGGAGATAAGTGCTCAGGCGAGGTTTTAGTGGGAGGCAAGTGGTGCACACTGATTAGGTGGGTGGCGGAGTAATGGGAGGTGGGTCCAAGTAAGTGACATGGCCCACTATTGTTTTGTTAATAGCGCACGGAGAAAATATAAAGGAGAAAGGGTGTTTTACAAAGGGTGCGGGGTAAGAGAGGATAAGGGAAGAGGGGCTTAAGGAAAGGCGCCAGGAAGTGGTCTTGTGGAAGATAAGGCGACTAGGACCCAGGGAGAAGGGGCTTATCGCATTGGGCAATTGGTAAAGAAGAAAGACAAGGGGGAGGGAGAAAAAGGGGGATTTTGATGCGATGGAGGGGCTAATAACTAGGCACTGGGGCATGGCCCCGTGGGGGAATATGTGACCAGGGGCTAAGGGTAGGGTGCTAATTCGCATCAGTGAGGATAATTTTATAAAGGAAATGCAGGTTCATAGAGGAATTGCCGAAGCGATGGGGTTTGGGCACTTGGTCATAGCGCTCGGACATATGGAGGAAAGGGGCCAAAGGTATTAAGCCCTCGAGGGCTTATACCTTTATTTATAAAAAGATTATTTATTAGGCACGAAAATGACTTTTCAGGCCAAATTAGAAGTTCTGATAGGTGAAAGGGGTGTTTTAAATCAAAACAACAGTGAGTGTATTGGTTTAAAGAGGGTTTTTCGAACCATATAAAGGGGTTATGATGGTTTTGTGGGTTTTTGTAGGGAAAATGGAGGGTAAATGAGAAAGGAAAAGAATTAACCGAGCTTAGCAAATGATGGAAAAATGGCCTACATACTATCTCTTTTTGTTCAGTAGTGTTTCTTGAGGATTTTGAATAAGGAACAGCTGCACCAGCTTAGGGAACAATAACTTAGGGAACAGCACTGTAGGGAACAAAACTGTTAAGGAATAGCAAGCTAATATTTTTAGGAAAAATAGATGAATATTTTGGTGAAATGACAGACTTAGAAAGATGAAGGCTGTGAGATTTCTAGAACTCATAATATTTTTTTTGCAATTTTGTTCTAGAAATTTGGGTTTGTCAAATTTAGTCATCTTTGGATAAAATCAGAATTATGGATGACTAACAGATTCATTTATTGTAGATTGGTGTATTGTTGAAAACCCTCATGGGTTCTTTGTAAGAGGTTGTATAGGCCCTAGATCTATAATTTCTACATCTTTTGAGGCATATAACAGCCATCCACATTTCTTATAATTATTTATTGTAGCAGTGCTCTTATGACTTTGATGTAGCAATCTTCTGATATTTTGATATAGTAGCATCACCTCATTGTGAGGGGATTTACTCATTGGAGGCTTGTTTACTTATGTTGTATCATTTGTGCCCCATTATTTGTACTATTTTGCTGCTATTATGATTAATGGAAAGAACCCATATTGGTCTCATACTTTAATGTGATTTTTTACATTGCTATTCCAGCATTTTGTTCTATATCCCTGATTTTCCCATTTGGTAATATTACATGGATGGAACCCCAATAATAACTCTAATCACAACATTTTCATGGGAGGATAAGACATTCTCCTGTAGACGCGAAATAGAAATTATGAAGCTCCCCGAGAAACCAACCCATCTACCTCAAGTGCGACCATGCCTATAACACCATTTAACATTCCTCGAATGCCTATAGAACCTATGCCAAAAATGGTAAAAGGACCCTAGTTGAGGTGAGAATAACATAATTCAAAGGTTTATCATAACTACAACATAGTCGATGAATTGGCTTAATCTCCTTCAGCTATGGCATCATTAGAAGTCCTTCAATCCTGCCCAGCCAAATGGAAAGTCCTAATTTATGCATTAGGTGCAATTGACTATTCATATTCTCACTTAATGGTTTCAGACCTAGATAAAGCGATCACATGACTCCCTTCTCTAGTCACCTTCCAAATACTTGTCTCGATCGAAAACATCACCATTCATCATTGTATCATAGACGAAGGAGCATCCATATGTATCATGTCAAAAATAGTTTGGCATAAACTATGATCTCTAGAATTCAAACCATCTGATATTATGCTTAGATCACATGGTAGGCACTCTTCTGCCCTCATAGGTCCATTCCAATATGTACCAATAGATCTCTCCAGAAAGGCTATGCTCATAAACATCAAATTCTTGGATGCATAGTTGCATTATAACATCCTTATTTGTTGGATTTACATGTATGTAATGACTGTAGTAGAATCCTCTGTATTCTGAGTATTGATGTTCCCCCATGAAGGGAAAGTCATTACTATTGACCAGCTCACATATTACAAGAATAAGCCAGTAACTACCATTGACTATGTTCTACATATGTAGAGTCTTCTCCTGAGTTGGTTACAACATACATAGAGTTCGCTCCTGGTCAATTCAAACCATCCACTCTCCACGGAACATATCGTAGAGAACTCACTTGTGTTTCCAAAGGAGGCTCCAACAACTTCAGGAGCTGCGGTGTGCATGATGAGTTCATCAAACACCCAACTGAGTCACAAACCAGTGTCTGATACCTAGAGTGTCGTCACTACCAACTCAACATTCCTACCATATTCCATCACCCAAACCCCCTTTTTATAGCCTCCATCAGGTTTTGTCTCACACCAATTCATGGCAACACTTATATTTCCAAATATGGATCCCACGATATCGATCTGGTATTTTTCCCCTCTGGACATGTTAGGAAACTTAGGTATCACCTCTACAAGAATCATTTCTATTGCCTATTAGGAAACCATCATAACTTAGGAATCACCTGTATCAACACCAGTCGGTGCCACCAAAAAGGATAAGAAAAAGGGGAGAAGGTGGACACCCTAATGATTCCTAGGACACCCCCA
Source organism: Pinus albicaulis (assembly GCA_034641835.2). NCBI lineage: Eukaryota > Viridiplantae > Streptophyta > Pinopsida > Pinales > Pinaceae > Pinus > Pinus albicaulis. The sequence continues at coordinate 579,509,153 of CM076575.1, read as the reverse complement.
CCTTATGCTTTATGTAGCATGGTTGGTCACCCCACCAACACCTGCCCCGAGATAGAGTTAAAACTCTCCTACATGCCCAAAATATGACCATAACCCCAACTTCACCTACTAGAGATAAGGTCATAATTGTACACAACAAGGAATTACGTACCAAAAATGCATGTGCTATATGCATGAAATATGGGCATTATATATAGCATTGCCTCAATATCCCTTGATATAGAGATGCATTACACGCACTCGTGCAATCCAGTTCCCAAGAAACATCTGTAACGACCATGAAAATAGTTGAGGACAAATACAATACAATATTTTATGTATGAGAGGAATGAGCTTCATGCTCATACCCACCTTGCCTAACCCTATAGACTATAAGAGGGAGAATGGAGTCTACACCTCTTTCCCCAATCTGTGCCTTATGCAGCAAACCTTACCATTTGATCACCCAATGCCCTGAATTAACGAAATTTAATCGATGGTACCCAGTCAACTATGTTTCCCAAAGAAACATATCTATATGCAAACATTAGAATTTTTAGATTTGTGCAATTAACCATCATGTGCAACACTATCCCCACCTTTCTCAATTCCTCTCTATGTTAGACTTCATGCATTGGTTCATCGTTGAAAATTTTGACTTAGTAAGCTAAGACAAGTAATATTTGAACATCACCACACCCAATGGGATGAATTATCCAGGTCCATATTATGCATGTTTGAGGAGAAAAAATAACAGTAATGCTGCCAGCCTCCTCTCACCATCACTGACCTAGATATGGGAAAAATACCAAAAACCCTAAACTTGCATGGTCCAAACCAGCCCTCCCATGTGCCCTATGTGATAAACACAACCACTTGGTTAACCAATGCCAAGAGTTGGGAAATTTTACTGATATACTTCGCATAGTAACCCCTATCCCTTAAATTCACCTCTCTAACCAAGAGAAAATCACCTGCTTCTATTGCCACATATGATCTTAATTTCATCACACAAATAAATATAAATATCTTCCACACTTGAGAACATCCAGAGCAACATTAAACCAAAACCACCCTAGGAAGCCAAACCACGCTAATACTAAGACCCGAAGATGGCAAGCACTCATAAATTCCCCATCTCACAACCTTAACCAAGCATTTTCGTCTTACTCTATGAGCAGTATTGACTCGCATACCATTTACTTAGTTAGTACCTGCTCTGTGTGTGACATTTTCACTAGTATCTCTCATAGTAAAAAATAATTCCCTATGTTACAAACATTTACGCATCTTAGGATTCAGCACCAGCCTCCTATTGGAGAGGAAACCATTGATCCTTTCATGGCAACAAGTTCGCAGGAACTCCCTCCTGCTCACTAAATACAAACCATTACGTAAATTCTTCCACCACCTAATGATGATGACACACAACATCACATATGATTCATCTCACCATCTGTGTTTTATTCTCATCATTTTTTGGTGCGAGACTGCTAAAACTAATTCACCAATGGTAACACCACTTATGGAGCAGACCCATCCTATCTACTCCTTCTCAACTTTTCTTGGTTCTACGACATCAACCACTAAATCATATTCTTTATTTTCAACCAGGACTGATAAGCCCAAACTCCTTCCTCATAGCCTCGCACAAACCAATTCAACTTTAGATAATATTTTTAACTCATATGACGATATTATAGAGGCCATGGCGGAACCCAAATGTCCATGGGACGCCATGCACTAATGTTCATTTTTTCTACCTGAAAAAGAAGATTTTCCTACCAGCACACCAACCCATGATATTTGCGCCACAGAATCTAAATATTTCCTACCATCAGGGAGAGTAGATTGGTTCAAAAATCCTATCCTAGTGCTCGATGTGTTTGAGGAAGGAAACATGTCAAATATTTCACCTACCATTAAGGTAAATATTTCAAAAAAACCTGGAAAGCTTGAAGAAATATCCTTCAAGGAAGCATTCTCTCTAGAAGAAGTAGCCTCATATATCTCCTTATTTAAAGAATATAGGGATATTTTTGCATGGGATTACTCAGAGATGTCAGGAATCAGTCCCACCATAGTAAAACATCTTATTGACACATGGCATGACACCCATCCCGTCTAGTAGAAACAACATTAATTACACCCCTATAAGGAAAAAGCAATCAAACAACAAATAGATAAACTCCACATAGTTTGATTTATCTATCTGATCACTTACATGTCTTCGGTTTTCAACCCTGTACCCGTCCTTAAAAAAAAAAGGGCACCATCAACGTTTGTACCGATTTACGAGATTTGAACAAAGCTTGTTCCAAAGACAATTATCCCACACCATTCATTGACCAAGTTATAGGCATTTGCACCAGTCATGAAACCATATCCTTCATGGATGGGTTCTCTTGGTACAATTAGATCCATATCCGCCATACGGATCGATACGAAACCATATTTACTACCCCCTGGGGTACTTTCACATACCAAGTTATGTCATTTTTTCTTAAAAACAATGGCGCCACCTTCCAGCGGGCCATGAACTACATCTTCCACGAATTGGCTCATTTCATCCTAAACTATTTGGACAAACTTATCATACTATCCAATACGCAAGCTTACCATTTGGGATACCTCCCCCTATTTTTCAAAGATGTCAAAAATATAACCTACGCTTGAACCCTATCAAGTGTTTTCTCTACATTAGTGTTGGAAGATTTTTCAGATTCATAGTCTCTCAACAAGGTATTAGAGTGGACCCTCTAAACATTCAAGAGATTAAAGAAGTACCACCTCCAAAAACATTGAAGTAGTTACAAATCCTACAAGGTAAGGCCAATTTCTTTTGATGCTTTGTCCCCAACTACACTATTTGCGTGCATGGTTTCCTGTGTCTCCTTCGTCAATACATCCCTTTCTAATGGGATGAACAGGATCAAAAATCATTTGAAGCTTTAAAATATGCATTATCTTCAACTCCTTTGATTAGCCCACCCAGCCACAATAAATACTACACCTTATATTTATCTGCATCAGATATAGCCATTGTTGGGGTGCTAGTTCAGTTTAGACCATAAAATAGGGAACATGTCATTTATTACGTTAGAAAGAAATTATCCTGGCCTATATTAAAGTATGAGAAAAAATAAAAAAACAACATTAGCCCTAGTACATTCAATATAGAATCTTTGACACTATATCATCCTTCGAACCACCATTTTCGTAGCATCTATCAACCCTATGCGATATTTTCTCAACCGTCGCATGATGAATCACAAATATGCTTGATGGGTAGTTATACTTCAAGAATTCTATCTACATTTTAACTTCCCTAAAATAAAAAAGGCACTCATCCTCGTTGAATTCATTACTATCTCCCAAAAAAGACCCAAGGATCCCCTGTGAATGATGCACTACCATAAGAATGTATTTTCTTAGTGTCAAAAGATAACCCTTGGTACGGTGATATCCTACTCTTTTTAAAAGCAAAAAAGTTCAAAACTTAGCTCACTTGTGATTACCAAAGGCATATACACCATCAAGACCCATTGTACCTCCTTTTAGAGTATGTCCTTTATCAAAGAAGCATCGAGACTATCCTTCGTAGGTGCCTCACTCATGACCAAGACGAGAATGTCTTAAACGGCTGTCATAGTGGGGATTGCGGTGGCCACCTCTTTGGGATGGCCACCACTAAAAAATTCCTTCATGTTGGTTACTTCTATCCCACCCTCTTTCACGACTCCATCCAAGCATTCAAACAATGTGAGTGATGCAAAAGATATGTTCATAAGGCACAAGCCCCTCCATCTCCCCTACAACCCATCATTGTTGTTGGCCCCTTCTACAAATGGGGCATAGAATTCATGACATGCAACCCCCCATCATCCACAAACCACAAATACATAGTTTTGGTTGTTGATTATTTCACCAAGTGGTCAGAATCCATGCCTACATACAACAACATCCTCGAAACCATCACACGGTTTTTCTTCAACCATGTAATCACACGGTTCGATGTCCCCAAGGAATTGGTATCCTATCACGGGAAACATTTTTAAAATGAAATATTCTAGGAATTATCCCAACATCTTGGTTTTTCTCACGAGTTTTCATCACCATACTACCCCCAATCTAATGTTCAGGTAGAAGCTATCAACAAAGTCCTCAAAAAAATGTTGCAGCACATGGTGAACAATCACAAAACAAATTGGCACCACATGTTGTTCTCAGCCCTATGGGCATACCGTGTAGAGGTCAAAGGATCAACATGGTTCACACCCTTCCAATTAGTCTATGGGGTGGAGGTTGTGCTTCCTATATAACGCAAAATCCCCACCCTACATTCGGTTATATAACTTCTCACTTATACTAAACCCTTATAGAAGAGGTTGGTACAGTTGAAACTGGTCAACAAAATTCGAAGAGACTCTCTCCAACATAACGAAGCCCACAAAAATAAGGTCAAAGCCTTGTTTTACCACAACATCACCCTCGATCATTCACCGAGAGATAATAACTCCTCCGCTACGATGTTTCCCAAGAAGCCGTAGGACCTGGGAAGCTCAAGAAATTATGGAAGGGTCCATATATTGTCAAACATTTCCTCCTCAAGGGGGCATACATTTTATCAGATTCCAATGGGACATGCCTAAAAAATCCCATCAATGGACTCTACCTAAACAACATTCACCCATAAAGAAATTCCATCAGTGCCATAGAATAAATATGTATGCACCATAACTTATTTTTATGATGATCAAATCATCATGGATTTACTATAAAACACACTCTCTTGTCCTATGTCACATATGGATCGTCCTCCAATATATCATTATGGATTTTCTGATGGCGCCTCTTAATGGTCGCAAAACCTTTTTGTTACAGTCTGGGCCATATACTCTCATGATCGGACACCTTGCCTCTCTAATGGACATTGTATTGGGTCAACCACCAACAATCAAGTCGAATATGATGTCATCATAGGAATTTTAGCCAATGCCTCCCTCCAAGGTATCCGTCATCTACATGTCTTCATTGATTCCCAACTGATTGTATTACAGTTAATTCAAACCTTTCAGGTGTGTGATCCACGCCTCTTTAGGAAATACTCGCATGCACAAATATGAGCCTGAAGTTTTGATCACAACACATTTACGCATATACCAAGAGATCAAAATCACATATTTGATCGCATATATAACCAAATCCTAGACTGCAATGCATCACATATATACCATCTACCATAAAAGCATCAATATGCATCACATACATACCAAAAACATATAAATAATAGACATGAAATACACCATAAAGTATCAACATGCACACATCATGAGAGCCTCCAAAATAAATCTCACATATATATATATATCAAAAAATATATGTGACCAAGTATACAAAAATGAATATACAATCCATTAGCTCATATCTAGGCAAAAACTATGTCATCAAAAGGCAAAGGAGCATCCTCATACTAGGTGCTTTCCCTGTTACATGTATAGAAGCAAATATAGGGTTTAGGCCCTCCCTCCTAGTCCTATCGACCAATATCTACATCAAGAGCCAAAATAGGACCAGTCATGGTGAGCACCAAAGCTATGTGGCACAAACCTAGTCGATGAGCCTGCTCAGGTGCCATTGTTGTCTCCACAACAATCTCAACCAACCCATCCATGCCCACCGTGGGAATACCTCTAGTCAAGGACTCAACCCTACCCCAATTGTCTCAGTAATCTAGCAGATCAACCTCCACAGCTGCTAGTCGAGCCTCTGTTGCTTTTGCATGCTCGCACCATCATTATGAGTCCCCGGCTACTGAAACACTTCTACCCTCCCTAAAGGGTCCACCAATCTCTAACCAGCATTGTTTCATCGGCTACGGAGGCCTAGGAGGAGGCCTCACATCTATAAGTCTATGGGGAACATGTGCCTCCCCTATGAAACCCATGTGTCTCAGATCATTGCCTACCAAGTACATTAATGGTCATCCCTGGGGCCCCACATCTATAAGTAAACAAGCATGGTATTAGTGTCATCGTATAAAATACATATATAAATGTAAAAAATATAGAAATGTGGAAAACAAATTCTCATACCTGCTAGTCCCCATGCATCACCAGGAGGAAGACCCATGTCTAGATGCCCCCGAAAGTACACACCATGGTATGGGTACTCCAAAATAAACTGAGGGTTGGAGTTAAACCAACCCTCCTTAGTGGCATTAGAGTAATGCCCTGCATCTACACCATCATCTCGTGGCATCACCCGTACCCATAATCATATGTGCAGGTCCCTGGCATGCCCTAATGTCACTGCTAGAAAGGGTCAAAGCATAACAAACCTCTCGTACATAATGCTACATAGAATGCTCATGTAGAAAAAGATATGAAGCCTGTCACACCTCACCTTTTTAAGTTGGGATGGCCCGCCTGCAACTGCCGAAGGACTGTTATCTGGGACCCTAATACTCTATGGGGGAAGTTGACCTCGCCAACTGAACAATCATAGATAGAGTAGCTTGCTTAGTAAAATCTAAAATAGAAGTTTCTCATGCTAGTGGTTGCCAATTTTTCTAGTCACCAGTGATCAAATATGCTCTTACAAGGTTTTTTTAGGGTCTTAAGTCAATTTTTTATGGTTTCAGTAGGTCTTCAAATAAAAATTTGGTCACTGGCTAGTGTGTCTAGGTTTGTTACTACTCCTTTCAAAAATTCATGTTTTGGTCATTGCCATCATTTAGTTGAATGAGTCATGACTGAAATGTCTCCATTATCATCTCAGTCACACCACCATGGTCATCATTCAGCTCATTTCATGAAATTTCACCATTAGGTATTAGGGTCAAAATCATAAAAAATGCTATCATTTCACCAATAAATCTGGCATTGAAGGAGTAGTAATATGGAAAAATGATTAATAAATTCTTTTAAAGTGTAATTTCAATTCAAATATGAAATGTATTATGTTTCTCAATGTTCTAAAGCAGCAAAGTTTCAAGTCAGAGGTGAAAAGACTTGGTGGGGCCACTTGACCACCAAAAGTGAAAAGTGATTTCCAAAGCTACAGAAGACTCAAAAGAGTTTTCATTTGCTCATTCCATCCTCAAGAAATATCTCTCCAGCAAAAAAAACACACTCTCACCCTCAGAGAATAGGTTCTAGTGCCCAAGAGTGCTCATTCCTTCACTATGCTCATAAAGAAACATCTCCACCTAGAACTCAAATGACAGTTGATGAGCCCATCTTGGTATAAGTTAAAAAATACATGGTAGGATGGCTTGATAGAGTGAATTTCCACATGGAAATGCTTCTTAAGAAGGAAAATAGGAACATCAACCTGCAAATACACGTGTTAATTTTTCGCAACTAGGTCAAAACTCCATGTTGCACTACTCATATGATGATGGTCATATTTTTGGTGGATTCCTCTTTTGGAGAGGTGCAAGATTGATCTAAAGATCATCTTGATCAGATGAGAAGAACATTGATTTTGAATTTATTTTCCACATGTGCAAGGTAGGCCAGATTTATCCCACATGCCTAAGAGATGTGTCACACACCCTCATTGATTAATATAAATTGGAGAGACTTGGAGGTAATTTTCTCATCATCTCATCACACATTCTCTCATTCTGATCTGATTGGTTCAATAGCCTTTGGAGGCATTTTTCCTTCACACGTGTGGAGCGAAGCTGTTATTTTCTGCATTGATTTGTTTAAGGCTTTATGTTTTCTACACTGATCTGTTTAGGGATTTTCCACTGTAGCGTTGATTGTGGTCAACCCTTGGTCGTTTGACCACAATATTCTACAGAAATTTTGATTTTAGGAGGTCGTACAGCTAGGCACTAAAATCGAGGAATTCCAGGTTGTTTGACCGAAGCCCTAGTTTGTTGCATTGAATTTTGAGAAGCTGTCTGTGTTGACGTTTTTGCGTTTTCACTGGTTTTACTTTCATTTAGTTGTGATGAGATGTATTTGAGGGCTGTCACTGTGACACATGAAAGTGTTGGCTGACCAAGAAATACTTTGCTGGTTGAAGCATCCTGCTAACCGTCGTAACACTACAATATCTCATATCTTTGCTGGACAAAAGGAATTGTAAATCTAATATATATTTGGCTTGTCTTATATTGATCTATTATTGTGTTCTATCAAAATTTTACTTTAAAGTATTGGGCCTAAGAAATATTGAAGTAAAAGTGCATCAAGCATAGAACACCATGGTTATCTAAATTTAACATGGTTTTAGAGTTGAGGTGAAGACAAAGTCCAAGATTCCAAGTTGGTGTTAGAAGCTATCTCTGAAGGAATAAATCATATCAAGGAAAAATGGCCTCCTCAACCTACAAGGGTTTCAAGGCTGATGATAAATTGACTGATAAGTCTGATTATCATGCATGGAAGATGTCCTTGTATTTGGCGCTAGAAGATCAAGATGTCATGGACTCTATACAAGGGAATATTCAAGGGCCTCCATCAAATGGAGTTGCTTCCATGAAGACAAAGTATAGAAAAGGGGAATTCAAAGCAAAGATGATTATCTGGGATTCTATTCATAAGCACTTGGTTGCTTACATTTCTGAGTTGAAGACATATAAGGAGATGTATGATAAGCTGGTGAGCATGTTCAAGGCTAGCAATGCTAATCAAATCCTATTTTTCAAGAATCAATTGAAGAATATCAAAAAGGGTAAGGATGAATCTATTCAATCCTATTTTATGAGGCTCACTGAAATCAGGAATAACCTCCTAGCTATTGGGGAAGCAATATCTGATCGAAAGATGGTTCTTATTGCACTTGGAGGTCTCCCCCGTGATTGGAATGTATTCAATACCACTATTCTCAATAATAATGTGATTCCTAATTTTTATGGAATATTTACGAGTTTCACTCAAGAGGAAACAAGAATCATGGAGTATGCCTCTAATGGTAATGGAAGTGACCCTACTACCTTCATCGCTCATGCAAAGAAGAAGAACCATGGTGGCCCGAGAAATCAAAACCATGGTAGGGTGGGGCCCAAAGGAAGGAAGGGAATATGTTACACTTGTAACAAGACTGGTCACTATGCAAGAGAGTTGCCTAATAGAAGGGACTCTCTCAGGGATGATGACAACAACAACTCAAGAAGGAATGGCAGGAACAACAAATTCCAAGGAAATGGGAAGGATCCCTTTGATCATAATGGAAATGAGAGACCTTTCAAGAGGTCAAGAAATTCTAGGTACGATGAGTCTAATGTTGTTTAATATAAGAGAAATGATTTTATTCTTGTATCTTCCCTCTCTGTTGCATCTCCACCTGACACCCTGGGTGTCTCGTTAATTGATAGTGGTGCTTCATGGCACCTCACTAGTTATAAAGAAGTCCTTTCTGATTTGGTTGAGAAGGATACTAATATGGAAATAATCCTTGGAGATAATGCCACCTATCTCATGAAAGGGATAGGGACTTTGACCCTCCATTTATCTCAAGGTCAAGTCATCTGATTACAAGATGTGTGGTATGTACCTAATTTGAAGAAGAACCTTGTGTCCATTTTAGCAATGGAAGACAAAGGGTTTAAGGAGGCATTCGTTGATGGAAAGACACTTATCCGGAAGAATAACTTCAAGGAACCTCTTTCTATTGGTCTTAGAGTTGATACACTCTACCAAGTTGGAGGAAGTTCATTGGGGACTATGACATGTGATACAACTCTTCAAACAGAGTTATGGCACTGGAGGTTTGCACACCTTCATTACAAATCCCTTCCCAAAGCAAGGAAGGTGGTGACAGAGATGCTTGAATTGAGAGATTAACATGAAGGTATATGTCAGGTTTGTGCCAAAGGGAAGCACACAAGGGTACCATTCCCCTCAAGTGTTACAAAGACAATTGATATCTTGCAGTTCATACATTCTGACTTATCTGGTATGCTTCCTGTGACATCCTTGGGAGGATGTTCCTATTACATGACTTTTACAGATGACTTCTTCCACAAGACATGGATATATTTTTTTAAGAAAAAGGACGAAGCATTGAAATGGTTCTGTATCTTCAAGGCCTTGGTGGAAAATAAAACCGGGAAGAAAATAAAAGTTTTGAGGATAGACAATGGGACCGCGTATGAGTCAAATGAGTTTAATTACTTTTGTAGAGAAGGTGGCATTAAGAGGGAGACCAAAACTGCATACACTCCTGAGAAAAATGGTGTTGCTAAAAGAAAAAACAAGACCATTGTGGAAGCTGCCCACGCCATTTTATGTGACCAAGGTCTTTTAAAGTTTCTGTGGGGAGAAGCTGTGAAAACTGTTGTGTATATTCAAAATAGATGCCCGCATTCCGCTCTAGACTCAAAAAACTCCCAAATAATTTTTCTCTAGTAAGAAACCTTATGTTTCTCATTTTAGATTTTTTGGTTGTCCTATCATGTGCCGAAAGAAAAGAGAAGCAAGCTAGATGCTTCTGGAAAGAAGGGAATGTTTATGGGCTACAGTGAAACTTCAAAGGCTTATAGAATCTATGTGCATGTTCAAATAGAAGTGGAGATATGCCACAATGTCACTTTTGATGAAGATGTTTCCCTCAAGAAAGTAAGAAATATTCCTAGCTCCAAGGAAGACAATGAAGATGAAGAAGCAGGGAAGTTGGAAGAGCCGACGGATGACCTGATGCCCGATGTTGAAGGACCTATGGATCCCATTGATCCACCTCCTTCAAATAAGAAAATACCTTCATGGCTTAGGGATAATCTCGAAGATGCTGAGACATATTTCCCCAAGGGGGACATTCCGTGAAAGCAAGAAGCTGAAGAGATACCAAGGGTATCTAGTAGCCATGATTACAATAGTACAATCTGAGCTTGGAACATTTGAATAAACTATAAAGAATCAGGTTTCGAAGGATGCTATGCACGAAGAATATGATTCCATTATGAAGAATGGTGTCTGGGAAGTGGTCCCAAGGCCAGAGGAAAAATTTTTTGTCACCTCGAAATGGCTCTATAAGATCAAGCATGGATCTGATGGAAGTGTTGAAAAGTAAAAGGAAAGATTTTTTGCCTGAGGCTTCTCTCAAAAATAAGGCATAGATTATGATGATATGGCATAGATTATGATGATATATTTGCACCTATGTCCCACTATACCACCATCAGATCTATTATTTCTTTTGCTGCTATGCAAGGATGGATTCTACATCAAATGTATGTGAAGACCGCTTTTCTGCATGGATCTATAAAGGAAGAGGTGTATGTGGAGAAACCTCTGGGGTTCGAAGTCTGAGATAGACACACCCATGTATGTAGGTTGAAGAAAGCACTCTATTGGTTGAAGCAATCCCCCAGGGCTTGGTACGAGAGGATCAATAGTTACTTGATGAAGCTAGGCTTCACTCGAAGTAATGTTGATCCGAACCTTTATTTTAAGGTTGATAGAGAAATGCCTCTCATTTTGGTTCTCTATGTGGATGATCTCTTCATGACAGGTGCTGACCCTCTCATTCATCAGTGTAAGCGGGATCTAGCCTCCGAGTTTGAGATGAAAGACCTAGGAATGATGCACTACTTCCTAGGCTTGGAGGTCTTGTTGGGATTCAACAAGAAAATTTCAGCACCCACGCCTAGTGCATTAAGCACCTACACTAGGGTGGGGCCCACAGTGCTATTTTTGGTGCATGTCTATTTTTAGCTATCCCTTAACTATATATGGACAATAAACTTAATATAAATCTCAAAATAACTTGTAGCAGTTAACTGAGTGTGATAAATTTAGTTAGATAGTGGATTTCAAGTTAAAGGTAGTTGGTTAGGCATGCAGAGTAATTCTAGTTGTAACAGAGTTCGAAGTGCAGTGGTGAATTAGTTAATGAATGTTGTAATCATTTTAACTTTGTTAAGTGAGTTAAACTTAGTTGTGCTAGTTGTAACTGAAGATACAAGTAGTGAGAGATCAAGTGAATTAAATATTAATTAATTCACAATTAGCGATCTCACATGCAACTAAGGATTTAGTATTATTAGTTGCATGCATGTTAGATCCAGTGGAGACACAGTTGAGATCTAGGTGAAAGGGAAGTTGAATATAATTTGTGACATTATTGGATTGCACACATGCACCCAACCACCCATTGGAGTTTTTGGTGTCCTGTGATTTGGCCGATTGGTAATCCAAATGACAAGGCAGCATGTAAACCAATCTTTAGAGCTCTAGGATCTAGCCCTCCTAGTCTCAGAGAGGGATCTCTCAATATGTTTGCAAAGATATGACTTGTTTGCTTGTAAATGTTTGATTTTAGGCTAGTTATTAAGCTTGAGTTTGTTTAATTTTTTTGTGGGACATGATGATCTAGGGAGCATAGATAGAAAAGGGAAATCTCCAAGTCATTGGGCAATGGAGTCAAGTAGAAGTTTGTAGCAAGTTTGTAGATGAATTAGGGGTATCAAAGGGAAAATCTAACTTGGTTGTTGGATCTACAAAGTTTTTCAGGTGCAATGAAATGAATATCAAGTTTTTAGAATGAAAAGTATAACTAAGGGCAGTTAAGAATCCTTAATAATATGTACTCTTCAACAAAGGGATTTAAAGCACCATTTGAACAAGAAGAAATAATTTATAGACAGGGCTAACCATGAATTCTAGAAACTATACTTCAGCAAATAATAATTTTAAGACAAACTTTCAAAATGAAATCAAAGAGTTGAGGAATTCTCTATTTCATCAAATATTTCACTTTCAAGGATAAGAAAACATTCAAGATAAACAAATAACTACATTCATAGAAGAGGGAACTCCTAAGCATCTAGGACTGCAATTATAAAGATTTTCAAAACAATTATTTGAGAAAGTACAAAGGGCATGATCAAAACAGACCTCTTTGGAAAACTATGGACAATGGTACTTTGAAAGGAGACTTCAGAAATAGTTTTTAAAGTATCAACAAGAAGCAGGGAAAACCATAAATCATCTTGAGGCCAATTGTATTGAATTACTTCTGAAATAAACAAGCTTCAAGGTTGAAAAAGCAGTTTGAACTTACTCAATAAAACATTCAGTAGATGAAAACATAAAGACAGTAAAGAGTAAAGAGGTCTAAGATGCTTCCAGGAGACATTTCTCAGCCTAAAACTTTTACTCTACTGTAAATAAGAGATGATGGAAACAAAATGAAAACTGGAAAAAAAAAACATTAAACAGTTAGAATACTTCACCAACATCCAGCTTAGGGATCCAATGACAGAGCTTTCTCCATCGACAAACAGGTAAAAACATCCACAGGTTCCAATACATCAATTTCTCTTCAATCTCAGTAGAACTATATATTACTTCAAAGAGTTATCAAATGCCCCCCTTACAATGAGTTCCAGTGCAGTATTTATACTGTAAATGAGGAGGTGAAACCATCTAGAGTTCAAAATGTTATAAATGACATAGTAAATGCATTCCTATCCTTAAAAACCATGCAAGGCATAAGGTAGGAATTTTTCTCAACTACTTCTCTGTATATTAACTCTGTCTTTACTTCCTGAGGAAAAAATAGCTGAAAAGATTGACTTTGAGGCTCTTTTTTGTCTTTTACAATAACTGTCTGACAGTTTGTAAAATATCTTTTCTGTGTAATAAATGACAATTTTCCCTTTGAGGTATAAAGTAAGTGAAAGGTGTCATTTTTTATTTATTAAGTGAATAACTACTTCTTTTGATGCATTTGAGGCTTTTTAGGCCTATCTTGCCTTCTTAGATTAATATTCTTTTTTGTCCCTTAACACTTCATCTGATTTCTTTTACATTTTAATCCTCTGTTGCTTGGGCCTGTAATTATCCTTTTGCTGACTGTATTCACTTTTTTAACTGCATTTAACCTTGAGACTGCGTGATTTAAACTTTCTAATCTTTGGGTCTTTGCGTGCAATCCTTCATCTTCAATCTTCTCTGTCTTCGTTGCTTTACACTTTTCCTGTTGACTTGGACTAGTTTTTTAATCCCCTTTCTTTGGTTCTCGGTCTTTAACCTTTTTTTCTTCCACTGTGCTTTTCCTTTCGCTGTTGTGGATAGAGGACCCTAATGCATGGGGGTTTTATTTAAATAACAAATATTCATGCAATATTTGATGAAGAGACCCAGATTTATGCCTTGGAAATTTCTCTTCTTCATTTAACAGTCTACCCCGGATGATGATCTTCGACCTTGTCTCCTCACAAACAGTAGGAAGAGTTTTACCCTTAAAACTTCCATTAAACCTGCACAGGACAAAATATTTAATAAAACCTGCAAGAGTTGGATAAACTGCTTAGGAGGCTGGAGGAGCGGTACAGAAGCGGTGTTTATGTAGACAGAGGAGCTTTATGGAGGAAAATAGGTGAAAATCCATTTCAAAAATGGATTCTGGCGCAAAATGGACAAAAATGGTTTTCGAAATACCAGGGGTGGTTTTCGTGTTCCATTCAGGCGGTTATTTGTTTTCCCCCAGGCGAACATGATTCCATTCATCGCTTGCCATGTGGCTTTTTCGATACCGTTGGTATCACATAACTTTGGAGTGTTAAAATTTGGATGCGAAAATTGTGCGATATGAAATAACAACCGTTGGATGAGGGGGATGGGATCCGACGATGCGGACCATGCACGATGGAAAAGTTGCTTGGGCAAACGCTGTAGTTGGAGACAGATGTCAGGGCATCATAGGAGGGGTATTTTACGCAGTGGTTGGTAGGCCCCGGCAGAGTTGGGTTGTCGAGATGAACGAGGACCGTTAGATCATGTAGATCAACGACGGAGATCTTATCGGAATCTTGTTATCGAAGTGAGAAAAATACAAAGAAAAGCAGGTTTTCATGGAAAGGCCGATGCGATGGGTTTTAGCATAGGCGCTAGGTAATGGTCACATAGAGGGATAAGGTGACTAAGGGATGAGGAGGGGGGAGCTTATCGCATCAGCACATTGCCGCAGAGGGGAAAAGAAAAAGGGAAGGGATCAGCCGATGGGGCGATTGCGATGAGGGTCAAGGTTAGGGCCTGGGGCATGGTCATGTGGAGGGAAATGTGACCAGGGGCCAAGGAAGGAGGGGTTAATCACATCGGTGGGGAGGAGAGGTAGCGATGCGACGCAAAAATGGAACGCCGATGTGATATGGAAGGGCCGATGCGATTAGCGCTCAGTCGTCCGATAAAAACCCCGATCGATGGTGGAGATGGATTCCAGGGGGAGGTGGTGGACGAGAAGTCAGGGAAGTGGAGAGGTGCCGACAGCTGTCCGATCTGGTGAGATCGATGGTCCAGATCCAATCGGTGGAGAAAAGGTTCAAGGGAGAAGCGAAGTTGTGATATACAGTTTTTGATGCGATAAGCACTCGTGCCTGGTCACGAGGCTTGATTGTATGATGTAGAAAGGGCCGAGGGCCAAGCCAAAAAGGGGCTAAAGCCTGAGAGGAGCAAAAAAAGGCTTTTTCAAAGGTTTTTATGTGTTTTTTTTGGATTGTTTCAAGTCCCGATAGTTTAAAACGGCCAAATTAAATCATAAAAATGATTTTTTTATGAGTTTAAAAGGGATTTTCTGAAGGTATTTAGGAGAATGAGGGTAGAATGAGAAGGATAAATAAGGGGAAAATGGGTTGTTTTCAGAGGGAAATGGTCTAATAAAAACAGGGAAAAAAATCCTAAAATGAGCTTTCTTCTTTGAAACAACAGGATAAACCTTTAGGAGTCATGGATGAAGATTTTTGTGGTGAATTGACAGATTTAGAAAGATGAAGGCAGTGAGATTTCTAGAACTCATAATTTCCTTGCAATTCTGTTCTAGAAATATGGGTTTGTTATTGTTAGCCACCCATAAATTATGTCATATCAGATGGTGGCTAAATGATGTTGGATAGCCTTCAAGAAACAATTTCATTGCGAAAAATTGCTGATGCTTAAATTCTTCTGATAATATCCTATCCTTTGGCTAATCGTCACTTCTTTTCCCCTTTTCAACTCAGAAAAACTGTTGCAAACTCCATATTTCCTCCTCTTTCCACTTCCAAAACTAACCTCATTTTACCCCCTCATCTCCCATGAAAATCCCTCATTTTCATGACTTTCCCCTTTTCCCTTCATCAAAATTCCTTTGACAAGGTTCTAATACCCTTTCTTAGCCTTGTCAAAACCCACCAAATCCTTTGAAAATCATTGAAAAAAGCCTAAAAAACACATTTTCATATGATGGACTTAAGCCCCCTTAGGCTAAGTCTTTAAACCTCCCTTCCATACGCCCTGGTGCTGGAACCGAGTGCAAGCCTTCCGAGCGCTTATCGCATTGCCCAATTGCGATTAGCCCCTCATTTTTTAACCATCGGTCATATGTTTCTCTATGCGCCCAACGGCCCCGCAGACAGGCGCCTAACCATATTATATGTATGTTCGCCCAAAGTTTAAAACCTTTGATTATATTAAACTTGTCGGTTTCATTATATTATAACTTTTCGTTAGTTCAAAGTTTCAGTCAAATCCCCACCGTCGATCTGATCTGCAGATCGACGGCGCGCAATCCATCTCCTGGGTGGTCCCCGCCAACCACTCAACATCGCGAAAAACCATGTGGTATCCATCACACTGATTTTTGAGTGCAGGTGGTTTTTTTCGATCGACAACAATTCCATACGCTGGCCGACGTGTGTCCTGGGCACCGTTCGCAAAACTGTCGTCCATCACGCGTTAAAAATCAGATGTGGACCCAGCGCGATATTGATGCACCTCGTCTGATCTGAGGCCGCCCATCGGATGGCGATCGCCCACCAAAGATGCCCACACGATAACCAGGCTCCGGCGCATCGATAACGGCATCTCTGCTGTCAATCTGATCTGTAGATCAACGGTCCAAAATTCATCGCCCGTTTTCTCCTTTTTTACTTTCCACCTACGCTCCCGATCGTCGATTTCGCGCAATCAACAGCTCTGATTCAAATCTTTCTTTCGCTCTCCTCTGACCTCTCTCGATCAATCTCGACCATTGGATGATGCCATCCGACGGCCATGCTTCCTCCACATGCCTTCTGAAGCAGTTAGCCCATGCACAAAAGATTTTATAATATTTGTTTGTATTTTGTAGGGTTAAATGGCTTTCTTGCCATTTCTGAAGAAAATTCAGAAGCAGAGGGTGACGATCCTCCCGCCTCTGATTCATCAAAGAGGATCCTTCGCAGGGTTTCAAATTCACGTTTTCATCAAAGACCCATGAGGCGTTGATGCCATATCATGCCTGCACCACCCTGCACACCAGAAAAAAACACATGAATCAAGCACAGTCAGAGAATATCAGTGTCGAAAGCAAAAGGATACCAGGACAGAAGTTTGAAGACATATTTGTGGGGATTTTGGCTAGGACGGATTATCAAAAGCCTAATCTTTCCGACTAAAGCAAAGTTTAAAGAAAAACGTGATTTTTTTATCAAATAGAAAGCATAAGCTGCTACATCAGGGGATAATTAAATTCCCAACTACCTCAGAAGCCACCTGCAGCCTCAAAGCAATCAAAAGGAGGCCAAAGTTATTACCAGACCGGGAGATACTTTTCATCAATACAGCTGAACATTTATTCCAACTAAAGGAACTTATGTAAACTGTTAGTAGAAGTTATTGCCAAGATAACAAGAAGCCTTGAAGTCAACAAACTCTTTCCAGCAAGCCTAATAGTTAATGTAAACCAATTAATATAGGGGAAATATCAAAAATCTTCTCTATTGATCCCCTCAAAGGTCAGGAGACAGTGCACTGTATTGATTGAACCTAGAAGATATTTTTCCCATATTCACCTCCTCATTCTTCTATAAATATTACTGGAGAAGATGAGAAATTGTTGGTTGGTTGTTGGTTGATCACTAGTTGTAATATTGAAACTTTTTTGAAATAATACATAGTATGTTGAAGTTGAAGAACTTATTGAAGTCTTGGAAGCCTTGATGATGTTGTTGCATGCTTGTTCCTGAGAAGGCTCTATCATTGGATCCATGAGCTCGGCTGTAGGTGAATTATTCTGAATTGTTTATTGTTTTCCCTTGTTTTCATTATGTTCCATAATTTCTTACTACAGTAGATTGAAATTTTTAGGCTAAGTAATGACTCTTGGAAGCACCTTAGACCTGTTCATCCTTCACTGTTTTATGTTTTCTTCTGCTGAGGTATTTTAGAGTCTTCAATATCTCTCTTTAGTCCTCATGCTTGTTTATTTCTATAATAGCTCAAATAGTTGATTTCAGCATGATTTATGGTTCTCCCTGCTTGTTTGCTATCACTTGAAAGCTCTTATTGAAATCTCCCTTTGAAGTACCATTGTTTTAAGTTAGTCAAAGAGGTTTGTTTCGATCTTGCCCTTTGTCATTGCTTGAATAGTTGTCTCAAACATCTTTATAGTTGTAATCATAGATGTGTTAGGTGTTCTCTCTTCTATGACTGTAGTTATCAGTGAATCTTTTATGTTTTCAAAGTCATTTGAAATAAAATATTTGAGGAAATAGGGTGTTCCCTGAATCTTAGTTTTCATTTTAAAAGTTGTCTTGAAGTTATTATTTGCTTAAAGAATGTTTGTAGAATTTATGGTTAGCCCTGTCTATCAAATATTTCTTTATTGTTCAGGTTATGTTTTCAAGTTCCCTTCGTTGAGAATTAAACTTCTCTTTCCAAATCATTGATGTCCATCTCATTCCAAAACTAAAGGATCCTGTGGCCAAGTTAGATTTGCTCTCTGATATCCCATATCCATTTATGAGTATGTTATGACCTCTTTTTGACTCCATTGCCCAATGAACCAGATGTTTCTCCATTCTATATATCTTTCCTAGATCTTTCATTTTCTGCTATGTCAACCCAACCAAACAAACAAACAAATACCTGCACTTAATAACTAGTCTAAAATCCATATGCTAAGCACACAAGATAAACCTTTGCAAACAAACATTTGAGATATCCCTCTATGAGAACAGGAGGACTATATCCTGGAACTCTAAATATTGGTTATGATGTTGCCTTGTCTTTTGATTTTCCAAACTATCAAAACACGGGACACCAACAGTTACATTTAGTCATCTTTGGATAAAGTCAAAATTAGGGATGACTAACAGTGGCTCCATTTGGGGAGGATAGCTGTCATTTTAGGTGTCCAGAAGCTCATAAATATTTGAGTTTCAGTAGGCTAGTGCCTCATCCATTGGGAAAATTTATCCTTTTCTTGTTGATCTTTCTCTGAAAAGGACAACTTTATGAATTTGCAACATGAAATTCCTTCAAACAGCATCTCTACCTAGCCAAGATTACTTTGTCCTAACATTTTTTCTTCCTTTTCAGTGCATTTGAACTAGCAAACTCTTTGACATTTTATTTTTGAAAACAGAAATAAACTACCTCATCCTATCCTTATTTCTTCCAAGAGTCCAAATTAAACTGTTGAACTCTTTATTTTCTACCTAGCTATCATCTATCAAGATTAAACTGTTTGACAGATTTTATTTCTATTTCTAAAACAAGAAATTTAAACATAGTCAAATTAGGATTAGACTGTATGATTTGCTAGGGTGTCTATGGCTGTATGTACAAGCTGCACATAGACATTATTTGTAAAACAATAAAATAGAATGATGAAGGCTTTAAGATCTGAAATTTGTAATATCCTTCAAGTCTTTTTCCAGCTCTAATTTTGATATATTTAGAGCTGTCTTTTACCTTTCCTTGGTTTAGATTTTGAGCTTGTTAGAACCATTTTCTTTCTATCCTAATCTATTCTACTGATAAGCCAAATCTGGAAAAATCTTTATAAATCGGTGCTTCTACTAACTTATCAACATAAATTTAAAGTATGTTCAGCCAAGATTAGGCTAGATGACTGAACAATATATCATTTTCAAATCAGCAGCGGCATTTAGGTTTGCTCACTTTCAGAAAATTCTCTTTTTGGGTATGGGGCTGTACCTTTTTTTATCTGCCCTCTTTTCTTTTTCTGTTGTTTTTGTATTTTTTCTCTTTTTTCAAATTTAAAAACAATGTTATATACAGTGGAAAACAAAGCTCTGAATTTTAGGACTCTTGGTAGAAATAGTGCTTGAGCATCCTACCATTGAAAGGACCTCCTAACAAATCTTCTCCATTCAGCTCTTGCAGAAAGAATGCATTATGACTGCTGATAGAATAAATAATGTAGGGTCCTTTCCACAGACTTTCAAATTTTCCATGCTTTCCTTTCTCTTCCCTTCTATAATCCCATTTTAGGACAACATTTCCAATTTGGAAATCATTTTCTTTAGTCCTCTTGTCAAATAATTTCTTGATATTTTCTTCTACTGTTTGTGTTCTGCTGTTCACTTCTTCTCTAGTCTGCTGCAAATGAATGGTCTGATTTATCCTTCTTTGCATATCATTTTCCTCAGATTGTACTTCTTGGAGGAGCTTTATGACTGGAACTCCTAGTGAGGTTGGGAAGACTACATCCATGCCATAAACCAGCTGATAGGGGAACATATTAATTGAATTTTTGGTGGTTATTCTATCAGCCCACAAAGCATGAACAAGCTTACTATGCCATGATTTCTGATTTTGTTCCAACAATTTTTTGATAATATTGACAAGGCTTTTTTTGGAGGATTCAACTAATCCATTTCCTTGGGGATAGTAGGCAGTGGAATGACCCAATGTAATATGATATTTATAGTGGAAATCAACCATTTTCTTAGATTTGAAGGCAGAAACATTGTCTGTGATAATTTTTCATGGACAACCAAATCTGGATAGTATGTTGGCTTCAAGGAACTTGATAATGATAGAGTCAGTAGCATTCATATAGGGTATAGCTTCTATCCACTTGGTGAATTAGTCAGTGGCATTGAGGATCCACTTATGTTGGGATGATGAAGATGGGTGAATTTCCCCAATGAAGTCCAAGCCCCATTATTGAAAGGGAGCCTCAACATTGATGGGATGTAAGGGTAAGGGTAAGAGTTTTCTTTTGCCATAAAAAATTTGACACTTATGGCAAGACATGACAAGTTTCTGAGTATCTGGGAAAAGGGTGGGCCAACAGTAACCAGATCTGAGGATTTTATTTGTTGTGGTCTTCCAGTATAGATGTCCTCCACATTCTCCCTCATGCAGTTCATGTATGATTTTTCTTGCATCAACCTCAAGCAGACACTTAAGCAATACTCCAACAACATTTTTTCCAATATAAAACCCCATCTAATATGAAATAATTTAAAGCCTTCTGTTTCAAAAATCTAGCTTTAGTTTTGGACAAAGAATGAGGGGTATTCAGACAAAGCAGCACATATATGATATCAGCATACCAAGGTGAGTTCATAATTTTTTCTTCAATGAATAGAGCTGTGCATTCCTCAATTTCTTCTAAGACATCAACCA
The DNA here is from genome assembly GCA_034641835.2 of Pinus albicaulis. NCBI lineage: Eukaryota > Viridiplantae > Streptophyta > Pinopsida > Pinales > Pinaceae > Pinus > Pinus albicaulis. The sequence goes on along the minus strand of CM076575.1, from coordinate 579,487,815 downwards.
TATTCATATCTAGTGCTTGGAAGTTTGATTCAGCCATGATTTTTTCTAATCCCTGTCCTTTGATTAGTTTGGTAGGCCTGATTTTTAAGTCATATTCTAGAATAATAGAAATCCATTTTCCCCTTTTACCATCAGGGTCTTGACTTAGAATATCTTTGACAACAGTATGTGGGACAAAAGCAATGATGTGAGAATGCAAAATGTAGACTCTAAAGTATTTCAATGATTTTACCAAGGCTAATGCTTGTATCTCCATGATGTTATACTTGAGTGGAGAATCTCTCAAAGCCCTAATAAAAAATGATATTGGTTGTTCATGTCCCATATCATTCTTTTGCAGCAATACTGTAGCTATTGTGTGTTCAGATGGAAAGGAAAAGATATAAAAATCTTTGGTGAAATCAAGACTAATAAGAACTGGTGTTTGAGTTAACGCTTGTTTTACCAATTCAAATGATTGTTTAGCCTGTATGGTCCATTTAACACCTACCTCTTTCTTTAGCATGTTTGTAATATTTCTCAATAGCTCAGCAAGGTTGGGGATGAATCTCCTTAAAAAATTTATCTTCCCAATGAAAGATTGTAATTCCTTAAGGTTTCTAGGATGGTTGATCTTCAATATGCCATCAATCCTTTTAGAGTCTACTTTGATTCCCTCTTCAGAAATAATGTGGCAAGAATTTTTCCTTCCTGGAGACCAAAGAGTGTCTTTTTGGGATTCAAAGATAAGCCATATCTCCTACATTCTCAAAAACTTTTCTCAAATGAATCAAGTGTTCTTCATCAGTTTTGGAGAAAACAATAATGTCATTAAGATAAATGATTATGAAATGGCCTATGTCCTCTGAGAAGGCTATGTCCATGGCCCTTTGGAAGGTGTCCCCTGCATTCATTAAACCAAATGGCATTTTGAAATACATGAAAGTACCCTAAGGTGTAGTAAAAGCAGTTTTATGTTGGTCACTTGGGAGTACTAAAACCTGATTGTAACCTGAGAACCCATCCAATAGTGAAATTATTTTAGCCCCAACCACCCTTTGAAGTATATGATCCATTTTTGGCAAGGGATAGTTTTCCTTAAGGGAGGCTCTATTTATATTCTTGAAATCAATGCAGAGCCTGATTTCTCCAGTATTTTTCCTAACGGATACTAAGTTGGAAACCCATTCTGAATACCTGATGGAAAATATGATCCCAGCCTCATACATATTCTTAATATCTTCCTCAACTAAGGGCAATAAAATAGGGTTTATCCTCTTGATTTTTTGTTTGAAAGGTTTCTGATTTTCTTTAAGAGGAATTTTTTGTTGAATGATGCTAGTATCATATGATTTTAAATCTTTGTATCCCCAAGCAAATACATCTTTAAATTATTTGAACAGGTCTATGTATTGCTATTTAATATGGGTTGGGAGAGTGCTGGATAGCTTGATCATTTTGGGTTCTGCTGGCCTGCCTATATTATGTTCTTCTATGTATGTTTCTATAGGCTCCATTCTTGGTTCTTTGGCTACATCGTTGAAATCAAAAAGTTTTTCTAATGGTATAAGACCTCTTGGAATTGTGCCATTTTTACAATGTAAAATTTCCAGGTCTTTTTGGTCCGTATTGTCAACTATTTCTGCTCCAAATGGATGTTCAAAATGGTTTATATCAGCAAAAAAGGACAACGTTGCTTTAGGGTTTCGTTCTTCATTAAAAAAGTCTTCCTTATGGCTTAAAACAGGTGTTGGCATGGCAAATTCATTCTTTGATTGCAGAAAATCATCTATGTGTTTGTCTCCTTCAAATACTTGCCAATAATATGCATTATCTGGTATTGTAGGTCTATTTTTTACCTTTACATCAAATTTTTCATTAGTCTCTGGTATTTGACAATTACTAGCAGCAAAGGAAAGTTCATTTGCTAGATGATTTTGAGCTCTTGGGATGAAAATGAGTTCATATTTTTCAAAGGTTTTCAGGAGGTCAAGGGCAGCGTTCCTATATTCTCTAAGTTTTGGGTTTTTGGTTGAATACTCCCCTTTTATTTTCCTGATAATTAGCTCAGAATCCCCTTGGACTGATATTCTTTTGGATCTTAAATCTTTGAGTAAGTGTAGGCCGATAAGGAGGGCTTCATACTCAGCAATATTGTTTGTGCATGGAAAATCCAATTTGTAGGAGAATCCTTTGTTTGTGTTTTGTATCCATACACCAGCCCCTGCACTTAGTTTACTACAAGAGCCATCAAAGTTTAATTTCCAAGGTATTTCAATTTCTTTTTCATTTTCTTTGTGTTGTTCAAGGCTGCTGAAATCTAGACCGTTATTTTCTTGAATTGATGGCAGATTTGATTGTTTTGGTAGACTAAATTCTCCCTTGTTTTCCTTTTCTTGTTGGCTGATTTCATCTTCATTAAATAAGATAAAGGAATCCAAATCTGAATGGATGGAGTAGATAGGGGAATTGTTTGGTCTATCTATGTTGATTACCATGTATTTCATGTGGGATTCCATGTATAGTCTTCTAGTTTGGTTAAACACTGGGATGGTGGCATAAGACATCTCCATTTGAAGGCTCCCCTGAATTTTGGCTCCCCATGATCTAGATAAAAGCATGCCATACTTAGGGGGGATGTCAGCTACCACTATGTCCATTACTAGACTCTTAGCAGGAATTTGAGATAAGTTAATACACAAATATTTAATCAAGCCTAAGCATTTGACCCTGCTGGAATCAAAAGAATACAGGTCTTTGTATGGTTTAGTAATTTCTAAGCCTAAGCTTTCCATTACTGCTTTGGGCATAAGATTGTGAGAAGCACCTGATTCTAGCATGGCATTGTGCAAGATTTTCTCATGTATATTCAAGCTGACATAGAAGGGAGGGACAGTGCCTTCTTGGTATTTTACTTCTACTTTAGGACCAAACAATAATTCTGGTTTATCATCTACTAAGTTTAAAGTATCAGTGTCACTGCCCATATTCAAAGCTTTCAAAACTTTTTTTTTATATATATCCTAAGTTACTAGTTCAGCTAAGGGTATGGTGATTTTAATTTTGGCAATTTCCCCTTCAAGGCTGAAAGGAACTATTTTTTTTGACATATTTACATCTGATATGTCATTTACAACTCTTTCAACAATTCTGATTTGCTAATTTTTATTTGAACTGTTATTTGGGATAGATTTGTTAGGGCTACTAGCAGAATTACTAGGGAAGCTTTGTTCAACACTTTGCTGAATGTTTTTGTCTTTATTTTGGTCATTTTTCTTAGCTAAAGTGTTGGTGTTAGCTATTGTTTTCTTAGGCTGATTTTCTGAGGTTTTCTTAATAGCAGTACTAGTGTTTTTATCATTGGAACTTTTTGGGCTACCTTTGCTTCTTAGATTGTATTGTTTGTGTACCTCCATGATAGCATTTTCAAACCCCATTCTGTAATCTTCAGAATCCTCATTATTATATTCACTTTGTTCTGAAGAGAAGAATCCTTGTTCTTCTTCAATGAGAAAGACATCTGTCTCACTGTCAGATCCTATTAAGTTTACATGATTTTCTTCCAACATTTCAACTTCCCTTTCTTCTTCTTGGTCAAGATAGTTTTGTTGAAAGAGCGGCCTAATCTACTGGTCATTGTCTTTCTGCCTATCTTGATTAGGGTCTCTTCTAAGATTTTGATTTCTATTTCTATTTTTGTTTTCTCTAGGAGGCACTCTATCATTTAGATTTATCTTTTCTAGCATTCTCTCCATTACCTTCACTAAATTATCAATTTTAGCATCTGATGATGAGGTTGAAGAAATTTTATCATCTTTTTATATAACTCTTTTCTCTACTCTCAACCTAGCTCTTTTCTCAATCAGATTTGCCTCCACACTCATGGCTCCCCTCTCCATATCTTCTAAAGTTGAAGGGTCTCTTTCTCTTAGCTGGTAGGCCATTTCTAGTTCAAAGCCTTTTGGGAATTTAGCCAAGGCTAAGCCTAGTGGAGGTTTTATGTCTGGAGGAAGTTCATTATACACACTATTGAATCTAGTGCAGTAATCATGGACACTCTCCCCAGTATTTCTTTTGAGGTTAGTATAATCTGAAAGGATCTGGAGAGGGTTTTTCCTGATTTCCCATTTGTTTATGAATGTTTGATATGGAGAAGGGAGATCATTTATGCTATGGGGAGCTAAGTTTTTAAACCATTTCTTGACTTCTCCTCCTAAACTTTGAGCAAAAATTCTCATCTTAATGGTCTCTTCTTCTATTTCCATGTAATCAAAAGCATCATTCATTTTATCTACATGCTGCTGGGCAGTAGTAGGTTCATTTGCAGTGAAATGGGGAATTTTGGACTAGTAATCATTTGGTAAAGGAGTCATAGGCTGTGATAACACTAGTGGAGCATACCATGCTGCCATGATTGGAAATAATGGGGGATTTATAAGAGGTGGGTTTACAAGAGCGAAAGTGGGCTGAAATGGAGTGTCTTGAACAGTGGATGTGTGGATAGGAGTGGAAGAAACACTTGGGCCAGCAAACTAATGATGAACAGATTTGTTGTGGAAGGAGTTGAAATGATGGAGAAACTGTGAATCAGGTGGAGTAGAAGGTGAGGCCTCTCTGCTAAAGCTCTGTTGCAAATCTGTAGTTTCAAAATCAACTTGGTTTAAATCACTCTAAGACTTATTTCTAAAGAGGTTCTTTGTGTGAGGTAAGTCAAAGTGAGGATTTTTCAAGAATGTGAGGTTTTCAGGGACAGATCTTGTTCTTGGAATGGTCCTATCAGTAGTTGGTTTTCCAGGTCTAGAAGTATGCCACAAAATCCTCTCTATATTGTCAACTATGGTTGGAGGATTAGGATCTGGATGGGATCTAGTGTTGATCCTATGTGAAGATAGATTTCAGTTTTTCAAAATTTAGAGAGGAAAAGGTTTTTAGGACTGTTTTCAAAATTTCTCCTCTCAAAAATGATTTCTATAACAGGATAACTAGGCTTCTAAACTTCCTCAAGGCTGTTTAACACAATCCTAAGGAAACCTGGAGACCTAGTGAGGTGATAGGCTTACTGGGGCTAGTGGAGTTGCTAGGTGGAAATTTTTAGCTTTTCTGTAGGTAAAATGTTTTATGGTCCACCACCAATGGTTTATTTGAAAACCAATCTGAAATTTTTCTTGGTTTTTCTGAGTTTTTATGGTTTTTTGAAAGACTAATGAGTCTATAAGAGCTTGCTAGGTAACTATGAACTCAGAGGTCCCACTGTGATCGCTAGAATGTTGGTGTGGCGATGAGGTGGCAGATTCACTGGATGTTCTTTGATTTACTGAGGGTCTAAAGAGTTTCTTAGCAGATTTATGCAGTTATGTACTTAGAGGTCCCACCGTGATTTCCAGAATGTTGGTGTCCTGTGATTTGGCTGATTGGTAAACAAAATGACAAGGCAACATGTAAACTAGTCTTTAGAGCTCTAGGATCTAGCCCTCCTAGTCTCATAGAGGGATCTCTCAATATGTTTGCAAAGATATGACTTGTTTGCTTGTAAAGGGTTGATTTTAGGCTAGTTATTAAGCTTGATTTTGTTTAATTTTTTTCTGGGACATGATGATCTAGGGAGCATAGATAAAAAAGCAAAATCTTTGTGTCATTGGGAAATGGAGTCAAGTAGAAGTTTGTAGCAAGTTTGTAGATGAATTAGGGGTATCAAAGGGAAAATCTAACTTTGTTGTTGGATCTACAAATTTTTTCAGGTGAAATGAAATGAACATCAAATTTTCAGAATGAAAAGTAGAATTAAGGGTAGTTAACAATCCTTAATTATATGCACTCTTCAATAAAGGTACTTAAAGCATCATTTGAACATGAAGAAATAATTTAGAGACAGGGCTAACCATGAATTCTAGAAACTATACTTCAGCAAATAATAATTTTAAGACAAACTTTCAAAATGAAATCTAAGAGTCGAGGAACGCTCTATTTCATCAAAGATTTAACTTTCAAGGACAAGAAAACATTCAAGATAAAAAAATAACTGCATTCATAGAAGAGGGAAATCCTAAGCATCTAGGACTGCAACTATAGATATTTTCAAAACAATTATTTGAGCAAGTACAAAGGGCATGATCAAAACAGGCCTCTTTGGCAAACTTTGGACAATGGTACTTTGAAAGGAGACTTCAGAAATATTTTTTAAAGTATCAACAAGAAGCAGGGAAAACCATAAATCATCTTGAGGCCAACTGTATTGAATTACTTCTAAAATAAACAAGCTTCAAGGTTGAAAAAGTAGTTTGAACTTACTCAATCAAACATTCAGCAGATGAAAAAATAAAGACAATGAAGAGTAAACAGGTCTAAGGTGCTTCCAGGAGACATTTTTTAGCCTAAAACTTTTACTCTACTGCAAATAAGAGATGATGGGAACAAAATGAAAACCGGGAAAAAAACATTAAACAGTTAGAATACTTCACCAACAGCCAAGCTCAGGGATCTAATGACAGAGCTTTCTCCATCCACAAACAGATCAAAACATCCACAGGTTCCAAGACATCAATTTCTCTTCAATCTCAGAAGAACTATATATTACTTCAAAGAGTTATCAAATTCCCCCCTTACAATGAGTTCCAGCGTAGTATTTATACTGTAAATGAGGAGGTGGAACCATCTAGAGTTCAAAATGTTATAAATGACATACTAAATGCATTCCTATCCTTAAAAACCATGCAAGGCATAAGGTAGGAATGTTTCTCAACTACTTATCTGTATATTAACTCTGTCTTTACTTCCTGAGGAAAAAATAGCTGAAAATATTGACTTTGAGGCTCTTTTCTGTCTTTTACAATAACTGTCTGACAGTTTGTAAAATATCTTTTTTGTGTAATAACTGCCAATTTTCCTTTGAGGTATAAAGTAAGTGAAAGTTGTCATTTTTTATTTATTAAGTGAATAACTGCTTCTTTTGATGCATTCGAGTCTTTTTAGGCCTATCTTGCCTTCTTAGATTAATATTATTTGCTGTCTTTTAACACTTCATTTGATTTCTTTTACCTTTTAATCCTCTATTGCTTGGGCCTGTAATTATCCTTTTGTTGACTGTATTCACTTTTTAAACTGCATTTAACCTTGAGACTGCATGATTTAAACTTTCTAATCTTTGGGTCTTTGCGCACAGTCCTTCATCTTCAATCTTCTGTCTTCGTTGCTTTACACTTTTCCTGCTAACTTGGACTAGTTTTTTAATCCCCTTTCTTTGGTTCTCGGTCTTTAACCTTTGTTTCTTCCACTGTGCTTTTCTTTTCACTGTTGTGGATAGAGGACCCTAATGCACAGGGGTTTGATTTAAATAACAAATATTCATGCAATATTTGATGAAGAGACCTGGATTTATGCCTTGGAAATTTCTCTTCTTCATTTAACAGTCTGCCCAGGATGATGATCTTTGACCTTGTCTCCTCACAGACAGTGGGAAGAGTTTTACCCTTAAAACTACCATTAAACCTGCACAAGACAAAAATATTTAATAAAACTTGCGAGATTTGGATAAACTACTTAGGAGGCTGGAGGAGTAGTGCATAAGCGATGTTTATGCAGACGGAGGAGCTTTATGGAGGAAAACAGGTGAAAACCTGTTTCAAAAATGGATTCTGGCGCGAAATGGACAAAAATGGTTTTTGAAATACCAGGGGTGGTTTTCGCGTTCCATTCGGGCGGTTAGTTGTTTTGCCCTGGGGGAACGCGATTCCATTCATCGCTTACCACGTGGCGTTTTCGATACCGCTGGTATCGCATAACTTTGGAGTGTTAAACTTTGGATGCGAAAATTCTGCGATATGAAATAACAACCATCAGATGAGGGGGATGGTATCCGACAGTGCGGACTAGGCGTGATGGAAAAGTTGCTCGAGCGGACACTGTAGTGGGAGACAGCTGTCGGGGCGTGATAGGAGGGGTCTTTTACGCAGTGGTTGGTAGGCCTCGGTGGAGTTGGGTTGTTGCGATGAATGAGGACCATTAGATCATGTAGATCAATGGCGGAGATCTTATCGGGATCTTGTTATCGGAGTGGGAAAAATACAAAGAAAAGGCAGGTTTTCATGGAAAGGCCGATGCGATGGGGTTTAGCATAGGCACTAGGTAATGGTCACGTGGAGGGATAAGGTGACCAGGGGCTGAGGAGGGGAAGCTTATCGCATCGGCACATTGCCGTAGAGGGGAAAATAAAAAGGGAAGGGATTAGCCGATGGGGCGATTGCGATGAGGGTCAAGGTTAGGGCCTGGGGCATGGTCACGTGGAGGGGCCTGCAACCAGGGGCCAAGGGAGGAGGGGTTAATCGCATCGGTGGGGAGGAGAGGCAGCGATGCGACGCAAAAATGGAACACCAATGCCATATGGAAGGTCTAATGCGATTAGCGCTCGGTCGTCCGATCAAAACCCCGATCGACGATGGAGATGGATTCCGGGGGGAGGCGGTGGACAAGAAGTTGGGGAAGTGGAGGGGTGCCAAAAACCGTCCAATCTGGTGAGAGCAACGGTCTAGATCCAATCAGCGGAGAAAAGGTTAAAGTGAGAAGCGAAGTTGCGATATACAGTTTGCGATGCGATAAGCGCTCGTGCTTGGTCATGAGGCTTGATCGTATGATGGAGAAAGAGCCGGGGGCCAAGCCAAAAAAGTGCTAAAGCCTGAGAGGAGCGAAAAAATGCTTTTTCAAAGGTTTCTATGTGTTTTTTGAGGATTTTTTCAAGTCCAGATAGTTTAAAAGGGCCAAATTAAATCATAAAAGGGATTTTTTTATGAGTTTAAAAGGGATTTTATAAAGGCATTTAGGAGAATGAGGGTAGAATGAGAAGCATAAATAAGGGAAAAATGGGCTATTTTCAGAGGGAAATGGACTAATAAAAACAGGGAAAAAAAATCCTAAAATGAGCTTTCTTCTTTGAAACAACAGGATAACCCTTTAGGAGTCATGGATGAAGATTTTTTTGGTGAATTGACAGATTTAGAAAGATGAAGGTAGTGATATTTCTAGAACTCATAATGTCCTTGCAATTCTGTTCTAGAAATCTAGGTTTGTTACATTTAGTCATCTTTGGATAAAGTCAAAATTAGGGATGACTAATAGGAGTGACCATGATACTTGCACAATCAAGGAAGGCCATAATTCCTATATTTTAGGGATCTATTCCATCAGGGATTGTGCAAGCAAGATAGGTTGTCAAGAGGCTGGAAATTGGCTAAGTATTGGTTAGTTTTCTTTGAGGACAGTGTGAGACAGATAGCTGAGTGTTGGAGACTCTTGTGAGGAGAGTAGAAATTGTATGTGTTTCATGATCCATGCTAAATATACAATAGAAGATAGTGGGGTTTTTGGTTGTGAGCTTTCTCCGGGAAATTATCTTTGTTGTGTGATTTGATTCTTCTTCATGTTTATGTGATCAACGATTGTGTTTTTATTTCCGCAAAATATTTTTCAAAAGTGATTCAATATTTAACTTTAGTACATTGATAGATCGGGTGAATCCAAGATATACATGCTTGTTGTATAATTTCTACATGGTATCGAGCACATAAAATTTCAAAAGTGAAGCAGGAGATGAGTTTGTGACTGGATAGAATTCGAATTTGCAGAAAGAATTTCTTGGTGCTACAGCTGATTCAAGATTGAAATGGATTTCAATGTCTTGATGTTGGAGTATGCACTCAAGGGAAGCTCAAACTATATTTCTTGGAAGGACAGGATGGAGGCGGTAATAGAAAACAATGGATTGAAGGAATTCATTGACAATGACATTCCTAAACGCGTTGTGACAACTGTTGCAAATATTGATGCATGGCAAAAGAAAGTGGCAAAGGCGAGGAGGATCCTATTGGAGGGAGTACGAGACCACATTGTCTCAAGCCAATATGGGAAATCCACACCATATGCAATGTGGAAGTCTTTGACAGATCTATTCCATAGCAGCAGCAACCACAGGAAATTGGCGCTCAAAGATAAACTCAGGAATATCAAGATGGAAAAGGGCGACACCATTCCAAAATATCTCATGAAGTTTGTCCAATGTTGGGATGAACTAGGGAGTGTGGGAATAACAGTCGCTAATGATGATTTGGTGATTTTGGCTCTCCTAAGGCTTCCTAAGAGTTGGCACAGTTATGAAGACTCTGTCAATGGACGGGAAAATTTTTCATATTGGGAATGACTGTGGTCAGATTTGGTGCAGGAGGAGTTCAGACAGAACACCAAAGATGGATCTTAATCTAAGAATGAGAATGAAGAGGATTTTTCTTTGGCTTCCAAGGTAAAGAAGGGGAAGGGGAATCAATTCCATTTTAAATCCGAGTCCAAAGGAAAGAAGCAAGACATGTACAAGGTGAAGTGTTTTCACTGTCACGAACACGGGCATTTTGCTACTAACTATCCACAAAAGAAGAAGAACAAGAAGGTTTTTGGATCTGCAGTTGGTAAGGCCCTTACCTCACAATTTGAGCTTTAATTCTCATTAATCACATGCATGGTTTCAAGTGCACTGGGATCGGTGTGGTATTTGGATAGTGGCGCTTCCTTTGACATGACGGGAGACAAGGAAATTTTCAGTGACCTGGAGGAGAAGGATCTCCAAATGCATATCGAAATGGGAGATGATGGACGGTACAGTGCTACCAGGATTGGTACCATTAACATTCATAGAAATTTAGGAAAACCATTTCAATTAAAATATGTAATTCATGTACCAGGTTTGAAGAAAAAATTATTCTCAGTCGTAATGTTTGAGGATAGAGGCTACGATGTTGTTTTTAGTGAAGGAAAATATTTCCTACGACATAAGATAATAGGACAAGCCAAGAGGATAAGGATTTGAGTTAAGAATATATACAAGTTGTAGGTATATGGCTGCGCAACAATGATTGGCAAGGTGGATCAAGTGGTGAGCTGGGATGAGGGTGAATTATGGCACAGAAGATTGGGCCATCTTCACCATGGAGCCTTGACAGTCATGCAACAGATTTCTACTAGAATTCTAATGGGAACACTTTCTCAGTTAGATCCTTGCAAGGGTTGCAACATGGTGAAGTATGTAAATTTCACCTTTCATGAGAAGGAGAACCGAGATTCGGGGATCCTTGAGGGAGTTCACACAGACATGTGTGGACCATTCTCTGTTGCTTCAACAACAAAACATAAGTACTATGTAATATTTGTTGATGACTTTTCTCGTAAGTGTTGGATCTTATTCATGTTGAAAAAATATCAGGCATTCTCTAAGTTCTGTGAGTTTAATTCACTGGTGGAGAAAGAGTCAGGGAAGCAAGTGAAGGCTCTTAGGAGTGATAATGGTGGATAATACATCTCTAATGAATTCAAGAACTTCTAAAACAAAGAAGCAATTCGAAGAGAACTCATAACGCCTCATAACCCACAATAGAATGCGGTCCCGGAGAGAGAACAGAACAATCGTGGGTGCACTAGGAGCGATGTTGCATGATTAGGGCCTACCAATGCATTTGTGGGTGGAAGAATGAAACACTGTGATTTATTTTTAGAACAGTTGTCCTCATAGGATACTTGCCATGAGTACACCTGAAGAGGCTTTCAGTGGTAAGAAACCTCATGTTTCACACTTTAATATTTTTGGCTCATCTGTTTATGTGCATGTGACCAAGGACGCCAGGAAGAAGTTGGAACCGATAGATAAGATCAAGATTTTTGTGGGGTACACAAAAACACCCCATAATTATCATGTGTATTTTCCAAACAGCAGAATGAATGTTGTGTAACAGGATATAAATTTTGATGAGGGGAAATCCATGCGGTTGTCCCTTGAGAAGGAGTTAGACTTGCATGCAGAGGAGGAACTTTTGGTTCCCAAGGATGAGCCTCAACATGTGGATCAGCCACATGCGGAGGATCATGGAGTGGAGGAAAACGCTCATGCAGATCCATCCATAAGAAATGGCAGAAGGTGCACCATGGAAGTTGATAGATTGAGACTTGATGCTGCAGAAAATGTAGGAGCCCATACTTCACAGCGTAGACAGAGACAGTCTCCTGAACATTTTACTGGATACATGGCTCTTATGAAAAAATTTATTGTGACTAAACCATCTTCCTTTCAGGAAGCAGTGCAGCAACCAACTTGGTTTGATGCAATGTTGGAGGAGTATGACTCCATTTTCAAGAACACTACATGGGAGATAGTCCCAAGACCGGTTGACAAATCAATTGTTGGATCGAGATGGATCTACAAGTTAAAGAAAGCTGCTGATGGGAGTGTGGAGAAATACAAAGCTATATTTGTGGCCCAGGGATTCTCACAAATCGAGGGGATAGATTATTATGATACCTTTGCACATGTCGCAAGGTACTCCTCCATAATATCCATCCTTGCACTCTCAGTGCGGATGGGTTGGCACATGTTATCTCTCATATTGAACCTCAGGCTGAGAAAGGCAATTCCGAGGTAACCTCAAACCACACTCAGCCAAGTAGCTAGCCCTACTAGGCTAGGAGAGGGCCCTCCCCGTATGGATCACAGTCAAAATGACTAAGGAAATAAGATATTAGGTTGGGTATATTAGCTTAGAGTTTTGATATTGATTGTGTAGGGTTTGCTGGATCAGGAGGAGTCAAACAGCTAGGGCAAGGAGATTAGGTCAAAATTTGCAAGGTGTTCTATGGGGAAAGGTAGGTAAAATGTTTAGCACTTTAGGTTTCTGATGATGGGATGGTTAAGACAAGTGAGGATCTAGAAAGAGCATGATGAATTCATGGTTTCTCTCTAAACTGAAGAAATTACAAATTATGAATGTTTAACCAAAACAGAGCATAGAAATTATGGATTTTGTTCATCTAACTTGAAAACATTCATTTAATAGCAATGAAATGATTGATGAAGTAACAAAAAATTCTAACATATGAGCACAAATAAGAAATTGAAACTAAACACAATATGACATGCATCCCATAAAAATAACTGCAAATTTGATTAATGTCCAGGCCAAAACTGATACAAAAGTATGTCTCTTGAGATGTTAAAACTCCAAGTGAATCCAACCCCTTACAATGACCGAGGAAATACATCATATCGAGCTCAAAACCACTCTCCCTAGCCTCAGGGAGTCTAATCCATGAGATAGGGATCATTTTCACCTACTCCCAAACAAGAAACTAAAGACTAGGAAGACCCAACAATTCGCCTCTAAAATACAGGAAACTGATTCATTTTACCTCTAGAGGACTCAAATAATGTATCTACCTTGGATGAAAGTCAAAACATGACATTTACACTCACCATGACCATTTACATCAGTAATTGCTTCATTTTCCCAAGTAAAAAGTCAAAAAATCAAAATTTTCTAAAGATGGTGAAAATGCAATTTTCCTGGCAAACACGTAGCACCATAACAGGATAAATAGCCTCTTTTGCAAGCAACTTTTGGAGGCCTTCCCGGTGTCACAATTAGCTCCATGAGAGCTCATTGGAAATATCTCTGAGTCTAGTTTTCAAATATGCCTCCAGTTTCAAAAATGATACTCAATTTCCCTATCAAAAAGTGAAACTCACAAGACTGGTAAACGTGTAGCGCCAAGGTAAACGTGCAGCACCACTGGGTAAACACATAGCGCCCTGGTAGCACCATTTTTCAGACCACATTTGAAGGCCTTACTGGTGTCCAAATATGGCCCAGGATAGCTCATTGGAAATCTTATCCTGTCTAATTTCCAAATATACCTTTGGTTTTCTGATTGGATTTTATTTACCTTTTCAAACGTTGATTGTCCCACAACTGGTCAAAAAGTGCTAAATGAGGGTGCAGAAATTAAAAGTGTTGGTGTAGGCAAATTTTTGGGGCCTTCCTCAACTCTAAATTGAGATCATGATAGCTCATTGGAAATACCTCTTTGTCTAGTTATGATTTGACTCATTGGAAATACCTCTTTGTCCAAACATTTATTTACTATCTCTGTTTGACCATCAGATTGAGGACGATAAGATGAGCTATGAGCTAATTGAGTACCCAAACAAGAAAATAACTTCGTCCAAAAATTTCCCGTAAAAATGGGATCTCTGTCGCTCACAATAACCCTTGGGCTTCCATGTAGCTTTTGAATTTTGTCCACAAATGTATTAGCAACTGTACTTGCTTTAAATGGATGAGATAATGCACAAAAGTGTGCATACTTGGTAAGTCTATCAACTACCACCATGATGACACTCTTTCCTTCAGACTTAGATAAACCTGTGATAAAATCCATTGAAATCTCCTCCCAACGTTTACTTGGAATGGATAAAGGTTGTAGAAGACCCGGGGTCTTAATTGTCTCAACTTTATTCTGCTGGAAAACCAAACATTCCGCCACAAACTTTTGAATATCAGATTTAAGGCCATCCCAAAAAAATTCTTTCTTCACCCTGTGGTAAGTTTTAAAAAATCCCGAGTGTCCTCCTAAAGGAGAAGTGTGCAATTCCAGAAGAATCTTTTGTTTTAGTTGGGAATTCTTACAAAGATATAAGCGATCTTTGTACCATAAGGATTCATTTTTCCAACTAAATGTATCAGATTTACTAGGATCTTGCTGCAACTTTTGAATGAGTGTCCATACATCTTTTTCCTTCTTCCATTCATCTCTTGGTTCGGTTATCCAATCTGGTTGGATAATAGAAATGGCACAAAGCAATGCTTCCACCTCTTCATTCTTTCTTGAGAGTGCATCTGCAACAACATTAAGCTTTCTTTTTTTGTAGATTATTTCAAAGTCATAACCCAACATCTTTGTGACCCATTTTTGCTGCTCTTCTGAAGATAGTCTTTGTTCCAAAAAGTGTTTAAGACTATCATGATGATTTTTTACCTTGAAGTGTCTTCCCATTAGGTAAGTTCGCCATTTCTTTAGTGTATGCAGTATTGCTAACATTTCCTTCTCATAAATAGGTTTCTGTAAATACTTTCCTTTGATTAGACGACTTTCAAAAGAAATGGGTCTTCCTTCCTACATTAAAACTGCACCAATTCCATTTCCTGAGGCATCACATTCCACAATAAAGGTTTTTGTGAAGTCTGGCGTAGCTAAGACGGGTGCTAGGCACATTGCCTCTTTAAGATGTCCAAAGGCCTTAGTTGCTTCAAGAGTCCATGAAAATGCATCTTTCTTCAATAATGTTGTTAGAGGTGCTGCTATTCTCCCATAATTCTTAACAAACTTGCGATAATAGCCTATTAACTCGAGAAATCCTCGCAACTGCTTTATTGTCTTGGGGACTTTCCATTCCTTAATGGCTTTAATTTTGTTAGGGTCTACTTTAACACCCTCGTGAGATATAATATGACCCAGATATTCCACCTCTTGTACTCCAAAGAAACATTTGGATGTTTTTGCATATAATTGTTTCTCCCGCAATAGTTTGAGCACCCTGTCAACATGTTCAACATGATCCTTCCAAGACCTGTTGTAGATTAATATATCATCAAAAAATACTAGCACAAATTTTCTTAGGAAGGGTTTGAAAATGGAATTCATCAACCCTTGAAATGTAGAAGGTGCATTGGTAAGGCCAAAAGGCATGACCAAAAATTCATAATGACCCTCATGAGTTTGAAATGTTGTTTTTGGAATATCTTCAGTCTTCATTCTAATTTGATGATATCCCGAACGAAGATCCATCTTGGTAAAATAAATTGCTCCATGTAATTCATCCAATAATTCATCAATCACAGGAATGGGAAATTTATCTTTAATGGTGAGCTTATTGAGCTCCCCATAATCCGGACACATTCGCCATGATCCATCCTTCTTGTGTACCAATACTACAGGAGCAGAGAAAGAACTTTGACTAGGTTGAATTATACCCGCCTCTAACATTTCTGCAATCATACGTTCAATTTCGCTCTTTTGGACGTAAAGATATCTATAAGGCCTGATGTTTGGAGGAACACTTCCTGGAATCAAATGAATAGCATGACCATGATCACGAATAGGTGGGAGTCCTTTGGGAGTTTCAAACACCTTGGAATGATTGTCCAAGACTTGTTGGAGATCTGCAGAAATAGATGATTTTGATGTTGGAACTTCTAGTGAGCATAATTGTGCAATTACCCCTCGTTGTTCTTTCTTTAGAAGCTTTGTCATGACATTAGAGCTTATTATCTTTCCCGGCTTCCCTGCAATACCCCGTAATTCGACTTCCTTTCCTTCTGAAAAAAATTTCAAGAAAAGTTCTTGAAAATTAAAAGCTACCATCCCCAAAGATTGTAACCATTGTACACCTAGTACATGTTACACTAAAAGTTGTCACACTGGCATTTTTCCGTGTGTAAGAGCTCATTATTACTCATACTTCTCCCTTTTGCAAGTCTAGCATATCAGTTTTTCATGTCAAGCCTTGAAAATCAGAAAAAGTTCCTAAAAGTCTCTTAAACTTGGTATCGCACTTTCTGGCTATCTTGCCTACGGTACCGCACCCAATGTTCAGCTTTCCTGTGTTCCTGAACGCAATTTATCTTTTTTAAAGGTGCAGACCCCTGTAAGATTAAAAAGGCACAAGTAAATTCCAAAAATCTCAATAAAAGTGAATTCTGGAAGCTTCTAGAATGGATTTTGCGGTGGCAAAACTGCTCTTGTGAGGTGCATGAATCCCTTACCTTATGGAGATAACCCCTTGATGTAAGGAACTATCCCTTTGAAGGAGGATTCTATCCCTTTATCCTTGGAACAACAAACCTCCTCCTTTCTACTATAAAAAGAGGCATTGGGTAGCCTCAAAGGGAGTTCAAGCTTTTAGAATATTTGAAGTTAAGTGCTGTTGAGATTTAGACTTGGTTAACTAAGACTTTTGTGAGGAGAGTTCCTTTTACTGTGTCAACCTCATTAAAAAATGAATCAGTGCGGGTGAGGATGGTTCCTGTTACTGTGTCAACATCGTTAAAAAATGAATCAGTTAGTCAGAGGATAGTTCCTGTTACTGAGTCAACCTCGTTAAAAAATGAATTAGGTAGGAGGACAGTTCTTTTCCTGTGTCAACCTCATTAAAAAATGAATCAGTAGGTTATATAGGTAGATTTTAGATAGTAGATACGAGGATAGTTCTTTTCCTATGTCAACCTCGTTAAAAAATGAAACATGTAGGTGAGGATAGTTCCTGTTACTGTGTCAACCTCGTTAAAAAATGAAACACGTTGCCATGAGCATAGTTCTTTTCCTGTGTCAAGCTCGCTAAAAAATTAAACAAATCCTCCCCTAATTGAGTCGAGTCTTTGAATAGATCTCGTAAATTTTAAGTCGTATATTTAGGTTAATCATTTTAGTTTTTGCATAATTTTCTTACAGTCTTAGGTCGGGTCTTTCATATGATCTCGTAAATGAACCTTCATTCCATTCAGCTATTAATTACCAGATGTGTACTTAGTTGAATGAAATGAAGCTGGGGGGGCATGCGCTCTAGCAGTTACGCTTAGGGGGCATCAAGCACAGTTTTCTCTCTGTTTCAAGCTTGTGTAAAAATGAAACCACTCTCAAGCATAGTTTTTATCTGTTTCAAGCTTTTGTAAAAATGAAACCTATCTTGAGTCAATTTCAGTTATTTTCAAGACTCGTTAAACTCATGAAAATCCCGAGATTATTTTGCTATCTTTCATTCTCGTAAAACACATGAAAATGCCGAGTTATTTCCGTCTTTTCCTACTCGTAAATTAAATTGAAAGTCGGCCATATGAGTACATTTTTATCCCTTTTTCGAACTCGTTAAAACTTATGAAAAAGTGAAAAACATATGTACATTTTTATCCCTTTTTCGAACTCGTTAAAATTTACAGAAAAAGTGAAACTACTGAGTATACTTTTATCACTTTTTCAGACTCTTGAAAATTACGAAAAAGCGAAACTATGGAGTTCTCTTTTAAGCCCTTTTCAGACTCTCTAAATATGAAAATATTGTCGAGTAATTGATTTTTCGAACTCGTTAAAGTAGATGAATAATCGTCCCTTCAGTATAAGTTTACCCCTTTTACGGACTGAAATGGACTATTTACGAAAAAGGTATACGTTGACTAATTACGGTCAATAGAGTTCTCTCCCACATTATTTTATCCTTTTTCGGGCTCGAGAGACTAAATTTATGAAAAAGTACACCCATGGAGTTTTCTTAAGTGTTTTCTTCTGACTCCCTAAAATTGAAAAACACCGAGTTTCTCCTATACTGGACTCATTAAAATTTAATAGTAAAGGACCTGTTTAATTTTCAACAGGAACGAACCACTCCTTCTTAGGGTTCGAATCTTAAACTAAGTTGGACTCATCCGAAGGATGAGCTTATAAACAAGAAAATGTTATCCTCCTCAAGCTTGTCAAAAATAAAGGGGTACTTGCCAGAAATGGTGGGGGAAAAGAGAGGAAAATGGACATGTTTGTTGTATTTTGATTTTTTGAAAATTCAGTCGACCACTCTTGAACACGACAAATATACTCATTTTTCTCAATAATATTTCAATTGATGGTTTATTTCATAGACTCCTTGATCACTATGATAAGCATGGTTTATGATGATTTCTATACAGTTGCTATGTAATCTTTTGCTTGTTTGTAATTGTAGGTTTACAAAGGAAACTCCTTCAAGCGCGCGAGGGACAACAACGACTTCAAACAAGCACTGGACAAACGGTAAGTCTTTTACACCTATATAGAGCTTTTCATAGATCATATATGCTTAGAGAAAGATTAGTTTATTTGGTTGTTTGTTGCTAGATACTTTAGTACTAGGGAGATCGGTCTTGTCCACAAGATGGATTGTCCACACAACAAATTGGCAACTCCACTGGGGTGTCCACAGGATGATCTTTGAAATGATAAAGTACTGCACTCTTCATATATGACAGACTTCAGCATCATCTATTCCAGACTTTGCACTTTAGGGGGCAATATGTTACACTAAAAATTGTCACACTAACATTCTGCCATGTGTATGAGCTCATTATTACTCATACTTCTCCCTTTTGCAAGTCTAACATATCAGTTCCTCATGTCAAGCCTTGAAAATCAGAAAAAGTTCCTAGAAGTCTCTTAAACTTGGTATCGCACTTTCTGGCTATCTTGCCTGCGGTACCGCACCCAATGTTCAGCTTTCCTAAGTTCCTGAATGCACTTTATCTTTGTTAAAGGTGCGGACCCCTGTAAGATTAAAAAGGCGCAAGTAAATTCCAAAAAGCTCAATAAAAGTGAATTCTGGAAGCTTCTAGAATGGATTTTGCGGTGGCAGAACCGCTCTTGTGAGGTGCATGAATCCCTTACCTTATGGAGCTAACCCCTTGATGTAAGGAACTATCCCTTTGAAGGAGGATTCTATCCCTTTATCCTTGGAACAGCAAACCTCCTCCTTTCTACTATAAAAAGAGGCATTGGGTAGCCTCAAAGGGAGTTCAAGCTTTTAAAATATTTGAAGTTAAGTGTTGTTGAGATTTAGACTTGGTTAACTAAGACTTTTGTGAGGAGAGATTACATACCTTTATTTGTCTTGGTTGGAGGAGTGCATAACTTGTCAAAGTAAAAGAGATTCCTGCTTCGGACCCCGGAAAGTCCTATGCAACATCAAGGCTCAGGTTTTAAGGATTTTCTCTTTTTGAAGTTAATACAAATATACTCATTTTTCTCAATAATCTTTCAATTGATGGTTTATTTCATAGACTCCTTGATCACTATGATAAGCATGGTTTATGATGATTTCTATACAGGTGCTATGTAATCTTTTGCTTGTTTGTAATTGCAGGTTTACAAAGGAAACTCCTTCAAGCGCGCGAGGGACAACGACGACTTCAAACAAGCACTGGACAAATGGTAAGTCTTTTACACCTATATAGAGCTTTTCATAGATCATATATGCTTAGAGAAAGATTAGTTTATTTGGCTGTTTGTTGCTAGATACTTTAGTACTAGGGAGATCGGTCTTGTCCGCAAGACGGATTGTCCACACAACAGTACAACATCAACACCTACCACAGGAATGGAAAGCATTGGACTAGTCAACACATATTCCCCCATGGTTAGCTTGATATTATGGCATTTTCCAGAGCAATATATAGTTCCTCCATTTGCAACCATCATTTGACATTCTGGTGCTGGGTATAGGAAACAATTTAATTCCTTGGCTACCTTACAATGAATAAAATTATGGGTGCTACCTGAATCAATCAACACTATTACCTTTCTCTTCTTGATTTGTCCTTTTATCTTGAGAGTTTGAGGAGTGGTAATTCCTGCCAGTGCATTACACGATATGGTTGGATTCATTTCTTCCTCTTCGGGGGTTGGTTCCTGGTGTATATCCTCTTCTTGTTCATTTTCTTCTTCCTCTTCACAATCTATGTAAAATAATTTCTTCTCAGCACACTTATGACCTTTAGTGTATTTCCTATCACAACTGTAGCAAAGCCCTTTTGCTCTTTTTTCTTCCAATTGTTGTGGTGTCAACCTTGTAGGTTGTGGAAATCTAGGCGTAGCCACACTTCCTTCTCTATAGAATTGAGTGGTAGGCTTCCTTGTTGCCATAATTTTACATTCAACTTTTCTTGCCAACCTGAATGCCTTCTCCAATGAATCAGGTTCCAGAATGCGAACTTCATGTTGAATGTTCTCCTTTAAAGTGCCTATGAAGAGATCAATCCTGTGTTCCTCTGGAATATCAGTTACCCTTATATTCAATTTTTGGAAGTCCTCAATGTGCTGCCCCACTAAACCCTATTGTTTGAGATTTATCAATTGGCTAAAGAAGGTGTTGCTCTTTGTATCCTCATAATGTGCTATCATTTCCTCCGTAAAAATTGATCAAGTGACAATTTTTTTACGGGAGCAAAGCCATCGATACCATACAAATGTATTTTGTTCTAAATGTAAAGTTGCAATGCGTACCTTTTGTGTGTTTTGCACATTATGGAGATCAAAATATTGCTCCATCTGTAGTATCCATGTTACAGGATCCTTTCCATCAAACTTCCTCATATCCATTTTTGGAATATGGTGGTTCTTCCCGCCAACATTAGAGCTTATGAAATCACGATTAACATTTATTTTGTTCTCATCATGAGATTCTTCTACTATATTTTCACCATTAGGAAACATTTTTTGTATCAACTTTTTCAAATATTCGATGTTTGATTTTAGATCATCCATCTTAGCTTCCATGCCAGCTTCCATGCCATCCATCTTAGCTTCCACGCCATCCACCTTAGCTTCCACGCCTTTCTTCAAACCGTCCATCTTCACTTCCATGCCATCCATCTTAGCTTCCATGCCTTTCTTCAAACCCTCCATCTTCACTTCCACGCCTTTCTTCAAAACTTCCATTTCATTTTTTGTTGCTCTTTGCGAGAGTGAAATTTGTTGCACTTGCTCTTGTAATTTTGATAGATCGTGTTGCAATTCTTCATCTTCATGAGTCATAGTAGAGCCTTCTAAAGGTTTAATGGGTGTTGAATTATTTTAGGGGCCATTTTAGAATCCAATATTGATACCATTTACAAAATTCCCTCGGAATCAATTCAACTTGATTATTCAAACAAGACTTATGCAATTCGAAAAAAAAATACACACCTTTTACTTGCTTTGAGGAGCTCGATATTGAAATTGAATTATCTCTGTAACTGAAAATCTTCAATATCTGAAATTCAGCCCTGTAGTAGCCCTCTAAAGCTTCTTTCAAATGCCACAGGTTTGATCTAATTGGATTCCCCAAGACAAAGGTGTGTCCAATCTCCCACAATGACCTAATTTTGGACTGGTTTAGTAGAGCAAACTTGTAGGACTTGCCACGTGTCACTGTTTCGTCCTTTGTCTCTGAAATTGATAGCCAAGAAACTACAGTCCGTGTACTTTTTACGGCACTCAAATCCACTGCCCCGAGAGAGAGTTATTGAACTTTTCCCACGATCACCTCTTTCAGATGAAATTCAGGAGCCTGAAAAAGCACTACCTTCCACAGATCATATCTCCAAAAATATTGTGAACCAAGCTCTGAAATTTTTTGAAAATTTTCCTCAGGATTTCAGCTTCGCACCATACGAATTTCAAATTCTGAACCTTCATAAAAAAAAAATTATAGCGAAAATGCCACGATGTCCTGTGTAGGAGCTTGAAAAAATACCTAACTTCCACAGATTATATCTCCGAAAATATTTCGAACCAAACTCTAAAATTTTTAGAAAATCTTCCTCAGGATTTCAGCTTCGTACCCTAAACATTTCAGCTTCTGAAACTTCGTAGAAAAAAGGTGATAGCGAAAATGCCATGATAACCTGTTTGGAGTAGCGAAACCCTAGAATCCAAAGCTCTGATACCAAATGTTGTGTAACCAGCTCCAAAAATAGAAGAAAAAAGATATCACCACCTTAGAAATAAGCCACTTCGAGGGGGCAACCTCCAATACATTACATAAATGAACAATTCTTGGATGATACAATCTACAAAACCTCCTTTCTATATATACGAGTCCATGGGGCCATAATGTAATCCTAGTGGGCCATAATGTAATCCTAGCTGACCTAACAATAATGATTTAAGGGCACAATAATAACAAAATGGGGGTTACAAGGGTACAATAATAACAATAAGGGGGTTACACTAACAACAATAAGGGACTATACTAGTAATATAGGGACCTAACATACCTATGTAAAACCTAAAGGATTTTTTTCTTCCTTGGCCTATTATGGACAAAAACCTCTCTCACTTTTGTCAAATTCATCTCTGTTTGGTTAGAAACATAGTTTGAAGCGAAACTGGCCCTATGAGTAGCAAATGGCTTGACTCTTCGAAAAACATCTCAAAAAATGATGGAGACATGATATTATGAGTTGGAATGGCCTCATACTTACTGATATGACATAATTTATGGCTCCTCTTCTCATATGCCTCTTTTTCATAGCAAACTCTAGCTCAATGGGAAAGTAAATTTAGGGTTTAGTGCTTGTGAACAATGATGACTTGGGCACCTTTGGGAAAAGACAACTCCCTTTGAAATTTGATAAATTGATGAAGTAGAAACTTTTTGTATTTGACACTTGATGTGTTGGCATGTGGAACTCTAAGTTGGCAGCCTTGGGAGACTGAGTACTTATTACATTTGAACTGACTGAAGCAAATCATGAGTTATTTTGGGTCACCTTCACACCTTTTGCTTCCCTTTATTGAAAATGAGACAATGCAATGATTTGACCTAATGAAACCCTAGTGACCCTATGATAAATGAAAGAAACTAACTCAATAAGTGAATTTGACTAAAAGTGGAATTAGAGCAGACTTGTTTTCAGCATGATGAAGGCATGGAAGAGGGCCAGCAGGCATATACTTATGAAGGAAAATGGGACACTTGACAAGGAAAACCACCAGTGGAACAATTTTATATCATGACCTGATGGAATGATTGAAAATTATTTAGAGTGGGACATCTAAGATGCACATGCAAAATGTGTTTTGATCCCTGGTGGAAGTATGCAAATACTGACAGTAACAACACATTCATCAGATGGATGTGAAAATTGTGTTTCTCAATGGGATCATTGAGGAAGAGGTGTACATAGATCAGCCTAGAGGTTTCGAAATCTTCAATAGTGAGTCACATGCGTGCCAACTCAAAAGAGAATTGTATGGGCTGAAGCAAGCACCACGTGCTTGGTGCACTCAGATAGATAGTTATTTCACCGGACTGGGCTTCACTAAAAGTGAAGCAGATGCAAACCTATACCAGATTGTGGTTGATGGTAAGCTATTGATCATTGTTCTTTATGTTGATGATTTAATTTTCACTGGTGATGAGCAGCTGATACACTCATGAAAGGAGGATCTTGCAAGGGAGTTTGAAATGAAGAACATGGGACTCCTTCATTATTTCCTTGCATTGGAAATATGGCAGCGGGATGGTGAATTTTTTGTTTCTCAAGGCAAGTATGCAAAGGATACATTAGATAAGTTTAACATGGAGAACTTCAAACCCATGGATACTCCTCTTCCATTAAATTGGAGGAAAGAGGATGCTACTTCTGGAGAGGTATTGGATGCTACTGTCTACCGACAGTTAGTGGGTTTACTAATGTATCTAGTGAGCACGAGACCAGACATTTTCTATGCAGTTAAACAGCTGATTCAAGCTATGGTTAAGCCTACCAAGCTCTTTTTAAAGGTGGGAAACATGTCTTGAGATACCTGTGGAGCACATTACAGTATGGTCTATGGTACAGACAAACAGAGGGAGTGAAGCTGCATGGCTTCACGATTGCAGATTGGGTTGGTAGTCCATCAGACTAAAAGAGCACATTAGGAGGGATTTTTAGCATTGGGTTGACAACAATTTATTGGTACAGTAGGAAGCAACGATTCGTGGCACTCAGTTCAGTTGAAGTGGAATACATGGTAGCAATTCAAGCTGCATATGAGGCTATCTGGATGAGAAAGAACTTGGTTGGTTTGTTTGGTTCTCAGATGGATCTGATAGTGAATCATTGTGATAATCAGAGTTGCATTAAACTCTCGATTAATCCTTTGTTTCATGATAGGTCTAAGCATATATATATCTATTACCATCATCTCATAGATTGTGTGTAGAGAAGAATAATGTTGCTTCAGTACATTCCCACGAAAGATCGGGATGCAGATACTCTCACGAAGGCACTCAACAGGAGAAAATTCTAATACCATAGAGACAGGATCGGGGTGAATGATAATCCCTTTCTTGTTGAGAGGGAGTGTTGATATTCAACAAGAAACATTCAACACCCACACCTAGTGCATTAAGCACCTACACTAGGGTGGAGCTCACAGTGCTATTTTTGGTGCATGTCTATTTTTAGTTATCCCTTAATTAGAGATGGAAAATAAACTTAATCTAAATCTCAAAATAACTTGTAACAGTTAACTGAGTGTGATAAAATCAGTTATCTAGTGGCTTTTGAGTTAGAGGTAGTTGGTGAAGCATGCAAAGTAATTCTAGTTGTAACAAAGTTCGAAGTGCAGTGGTGCATTGGTTAATGCATGTTGTAATCCCTTTAACTCAGTTAAGTGAGTTAAACTCATTTTTGCTAGTTGTAACTGAAGATACAAGTAGTGAGAGATAAAGTGAATTAAATATTAACTAATTCACAATAAATGATCTCACATGCAACTGAGGATTTACTATTATTAGTTGCATGCATGTCAGATCCAGTGGAGACCCAGTTGAGATCTAGGTGAAAGGGAAGTTGACTATTAATTGTGACATTATTGGCTTGCACACATGCAAAAAACTACCCATTGGAGTGCCCATGATACTTGAACAGTCAAGGAAGGCCATAATTCCTATCTTTTAGGGATCTATTCCATCAGGGATTGTGAAAGCGAGGCAGGATGTCAGGAGGTTGGAAATTGGCTAGGTATTGGTCATTTTTCTGTGACGACAGTGTGAGACAAATAGATGAGTGTTGGAGACTCTTGTAAGGAGAGTAGAAATTGTATTTGTTTCATGATCCATGCTGAATATACAATAGAAGATAGTGGGGTTTTTAGCTGTAAGCTTTCCCCCGAAAATTATCTGTGTTGTGTGTGATTTTATTCTTCTTCATGTTTATGTGATTAGCAATTGTATTTTTAATTCCGAAAAATATTTGTAGAAGTGATTCAGTATTTAACTTTATTACAATGTTAGATCGGGTGAATCCAAGATATACATGCTTGTATAACTTCTACAGGTCTAGGACAGGCCATGCGATATTTTCCTTTCTCAAGGAAAATATGTCGTGAAGCTACTGGGGAGATTTGGTATGGTGGATTGTAAGTCTGTGTCGACACCGATGGAACTCAACTTTAAGAAGTTGAATGGAAACGCTATTGGGCTCGTGCTAGCAAATCCTACCGATTATCGACAACTCGTAGGGGCCCTAATGCTCTTAGTGAACTCCCATCCAAAAATATGGTTTGCAATGAACACTTTGAGTCAACATATGGTTGAACCTCATCACATTCATTGGATTGGTGCGAAGAATCTGTTGAGATATATTCGGAGCACAATCAACCATGTGCTGAGATACACTGCTGGGAGTTTGAGACTCCATGGATATATTGATACCGATTGGTCCGGTAGTGTGGTGGATCGCAAGAGCACATCTGGATGTTGCTTCACCTTGGGTTCTGCTTCGATGTCTTCGATGAGCAAGAAGCAGAATTCTGTGGCTTTGAGCACCATTGAGGTCGAATACATTGCAGTGATTATGGCTCGTTGTGAAGTTGTTTGGTTGCGAAAGCTCTTCAATGAGTTGTTTGGGCATGTGCTAGATACCACCATTATCCTTTGTGATAACCAGAGAGGGATTCGTATTTATGAGAATATTGTGTTCCACGATCGATCCAAGCATATTGATATCAGGTACCACTTTATCCGAGATATGGTACAGTGAGGTATCGTAAGGCTCGATCATATAGCAACTGATGAGTAGGTCGCGAATATTCTCATGAAGCCCCTGGGGAAGGTAAAGTTACTAACCTTCCATGAGAAGCTTGGAATCATGGAAATAGCCTATTCTAAGAGTCCTACTTGAGTTGGACTATGAGCTCTGGGAACCCTAGGGGGCTTGGGGATAGGTTCTTGTAGCTATAAGCACTCATGGGGCTAGGCTTGCCGAACCTTGTGTTGCTTTTGCCCCACCATTATGATATTGAGTTGGTTCACCTCTCTTTGATCTGTGACGTACACAAATCCTACCCATGGAGTTTCAGACTCATGGGAAGTACCTCTCATTTGGTAAATGACGTGGGAAATGTGGATAGAGACCATAGCAAGATCGATGGATGCATTATATATTGTCGTACTCTCTATGTCTAGGATGGCACGTGTCCAATACCTTGATCTGGGATCAATTATGATGAGGTTTTATCCTCTAAACTGACTTTGGGTTAGTAAACTAACTTCGGGTTAGTATGGGACTCTTTTGAGTCTGAGAGATGTTTTTACCTATAAGGTCACTTCTGGCTAGCTGTGTGTGATGTCTTTGTGACTCACCTTTTTTTCTGAAATAAAGAGCCAGCAAAGAAAGTTACAGTGGGATGAAGCACGATGTTTGGTTTGGTACATGATGTATGGAACTTGTGGACAGATGGAGTTCTCCCTAGTTGAGAGGGAGTGTTAATTTTGGGAAGCTAGGTCCAAACTCCATTTTAAACTACTCATATGAAGATGGTCATATTTTTGGTGGGTTCCTCTTTCGGAGAGGTGCAATATTTATCTGAATATCATCTTTATCGAATGAGTAGAACATTGATTTTGAATTTATTTTCCACATGTGCAATGTCAGCCATATTTATCCCACATGCCTAAGAGATGTGTCACACACCCTCATTGATAAATATAAATTGGAGAGACTTGGAGTTAATTTTCTCATCATCTTATCACACCTTCTCTCATTGTGATCTGATTGGTTTGATAGCCTTTGGAGGCCTTTTTCCCTCACATGTGTGGAGTGAAGCTGTTGTTTTCTGTGTTGATCTATTTAGGGTTTTTTTGTTTTCTGCGATGACCTGTTTAGGGCTTTTTTGCTGCAGTGTTGACCAGTGTTGACCGTGGTCAACACTTGCCTCAATATTCTACAGAAATTCCAATTTTAGGAGGCCATACAGCTGGGCACTAAAATCGAGGAATTCCCTGCTGTTTGACCAAAGCACTATTTTGTTGCATTGAATTTTCTACGATGTCCCTGGTTTGACTTGCATTGACTTATGATGATTTGTCTTTGAGGGTTGTGGGTGTGAAACATGAAAGTGTTTGCTGAGCGAGAAAGACTTTGCTGGTTGGAGCATCCTGCTAACTGTTGTAATGCCACAATATCTCATATCTTTGTTGGACAAAAGGAATTGTAAATCTGATCTATATTTGGCTTGTCTTTTATTGATCTATTATTGTGTTCTATCAGCATTTTACTTTCAAGAATTGGTCCTAATAAATATTGAAATAAAAGTGAATCAAGCATAGAACACCATGGTTATCTAAATTTAACACATGGCCATGCATTACTACACAAGAAATCAGGTGTCTCAGGTAAGAATCAAGCAGTTGAAGAAAAGGCTCAAAGGAACCCTAATGAGGAAAAAAGAGAAGGCTAAGTTGGATTTTCTTGTTGAAGCCTCTCTCATAACATGACACGTCATCACAGGACTTCATGGCATAACTTTGGTGAAAGTTTGAAGAATTTTGGGAAATGTTTGGTTTTTTGTGTCTTTTGACTAATTTTGAAATTGTTGAAGCAGGCACTGTGCTTTTTCCTCAAGCATTCAAATGACAAAAAGTTGATATTCCTGGGTAGATCATGACCTATACATTTCAAATATACACTTTGGGAGCCATGTTAGCAAACTGGTGGAGATAAGAGGTCAAAAAAGGGGTAAAAAAACACTTTCTGCCACTATTTTGAAATAGGTGTTGCACTTTTGGGAGTGGCTGTGGGAAAATCCATTTTTCTCCCTAATGGAGTGTCCATTTGACTTACTTGAGGTGTCTTAAGATAACTAGACATCCTCATATTTCCATAACATCTTTTAGAAGTGGCTTTGGAGCATGGGAAAGCCTCCAAATTCCTCTCACAAGCCAGGTGCTGGGCTTTTCCCTATGTGAACTTTTTCGAGGTTTTTCTCAGCGAAACTTCTTCCAGTGATGTAATTTCTCTTGTTTATTTTTTATGTGATGTAAATATTATGTAATTGGGCTTATTATGGTCACTTTGATGTAATTTTTTACCTCATTTATGAGGAGCAACTTAGTCAACTCTATTTGGAGGGTTTGTTCAAACCTCCCTAGACATTAGGGTTTTGTTGAGAGAATCTTGTGAGTTGTTCCTACATTGAAGGATTTGACCCCTAAGAGAGGGGAAGTTGTTTTTGACTCTATATATATGGATTTTTTAGTCATTTTGATGGTTGGGCATCAGAGGATGAAACTCTTGTAGCTTGTACTTCATCATTTTATATAGGAAATCAAAGGACCAGTTGCAACTATTATTCAGGAAATCTCGTGTTGTGAGTTTGTGATGCCGTTTTTTCTCTGTTATAGTTTTATATTAATGATATAATTGTTTCCTTACCATATCTTCCTTCTTCAATGATTTTTCCTAAGAGGTTTATAAGCATAATTCTTTCAAGAAAGCTCTGTTTTGTTGGGAATGTCATTTTGTGTAATTTTCCTTCTTGATTAATGAATTCATGGCACATTCTCATTAATTTCTTATTGCTCTTTCAAACCCTATACTACACCGATAAAATCCTAAAGCCATCACAAAATCATAGCTATATTTCTCCTCTATATCTCTTGCAGTTGTAACCTTTGATATTTTGACCTATTTACTTGATTTTCATCCCTGATCTAGCACAAAAAACTTAAATCTTTCAAAACCCTAGAGATGAACTATCTAGACTAAAATCCACTCTTGCACTAGTCAAACCCTTGGCTGTGTTTTTCATAGAGATAGCCCTCTCTGGTTTGGTAGGGCTAGCTACCAAACTAAAATCTTGGTTTGAGGCTACCTCTATCAATTTCCTTTCAGCCTTGGGACATTGTGGAGGCTAACATTTCTGGCACCATTGCCGGGGAGTGAAGTGACAGATCTTCCTTAGGTGTAATATTATATTTTCATTGAATTCTAGGCCTGTGGGTGATAGGACCTCATTTCCAAGAAGGTCGATTAAAGCTACAGAGAGCCAAAGTGCATAAGCAAGTCAACACTAGCTCCTAAAAGGCATACACGATCAAATCCAAATCCACATCTAGCATCTCCCGTTGAAGATTCAAAAAGACTCATAAGAAAAAAATACCTTAGCATTAAGAGATTCATTAAAGTTCGTATAATTTGGTAAGGTATACATCTTTACCTTCAAAATTTCTTTCACTTGAAGATATTCATTTTGATTTGAAATTTGAGTTATCACTATTTAGATCCAAATCGAAAACATCTCTGTCTAAAATTGTATTTCATCCTTTAAGGTTATCTAAAGTAACATATCTATATGAAATATTATTTGACCCTTTGAATCTTTAAACAAGTTTCTCATCCGTAGAATCCAATTCACAAGCAGATTTTGATAGGAAGATCTGGAGTCAATTTGATAAGCTTAAAAAAATAGCAAACCATCTTCAATATACCTCCAAGAAGGTTTTCATACAATATCAGTAGGAGCTCTTTTTTGTTGATCCTCTTTCAGCTTCATTTATTTACACTGCTGCTACATCCCCTCACACTATTGTTTCTTCATCATCAACACTTCCTCCTACACAATGACCTCTCATACTAGCACTTCCTACTATGGCTACAAGCTTACCTCCTAGAACAAATATGGCCAGATTTGCTCCATTAATTCTGTCAAGACAGCTCACTGATTTACCTCGGAACTATGGACAAAGGCTACCTCTTTTTGATGGAACCATTGAGGTTACAGCAAAGCAACACATTGACAAGATCACAAATTTCATAGATTTAGAAGAGGTAGAGAATGATGATGCAAAGATGAGAATTATTGCTCAAAGTTTCTCAGGAGAAGTAAAAAAATGGTTTAGATATTTGGCAGTTGGTTCACTGCAGAATTCACAGTAGTTAACAGATATTTTCCTCATTAAGTGGGAGGAAAAGAAAAATCCTCTCAAGATATTGGCCAAGTATAACTCATTGAAAAGGCATTCTAATGAATCAGTCCAAGACTATACTACCCTCTTCAATAAGGTGTACAATTCCATTTCCACCAATATCAAACCTCCACTTGATTTGGAATTGTTGCACTATGCAGATACATTTGACCTTGATATGGCATATCAAGTTAGAGAAATAAACCCTACCTCATTGGAGGAGATGCAGAAAAATGCAATCGGTGTTGAATCCAATCTGTTGATCACGAAATCAAAAAGCAAGTTGAACAAAGAGTCACAATTAAGGAAGAAACGTCATTCTCGTCCAAAGAAAAGTTGCATATTTTGATTATAAATGTGGAGAAGATGGTAGAAAAAATTTCCATTCCAGAAAGGCAGCCAGACAATCAAATCTAGAATCCTAATTTCTGAGGACAGCAGCAGCAACCACAGTTCAGGATTAAGCAGAGAGAACATAGAGCTCCAGATCAGCAAACTCAACAATAAATCCACACTCCATTACAACAAAACTATGCTCAAGGACCTAAAGATATAGATAATATTATTGAAGAGAACCATTTCTTTGCAAAATAACATCGGCCTATTTTCCTTACAGAAGATAATGAGTATACCAAGGAAACATATGTGTCGGATGACCAAGAATATGTCCTTGCAAATGATGATGGGTTGCCAGTCCAATCTGAAGAATATCAAAGGGGGTACCTAAATGCTCTCAACTCAGTGTATAGACATTATAGTTTGAAAAAACCGAGATGTTCCTATTACTTCTACTCAAAAGAGGACAACTCAGCAAAAGGATACTCAGCCCAAACAAACTTTCCAAGCTAGTCCAAACAAGGAGAAGGAGGTTGTTCCATAAATTAGAGCAAGAACAGTGAGGCATCTACAAGTACATCAAATAAGGATAAGGAAGTGCAAAGGAAGGAATCTCCAGCAAAATAACTGCCTGAAAAGCAGGATACCATTGTAAAAGAGGTAGAGAAACAATCTAACTTGTTTAGCTTAGAGAGTGAAATTTCTAAGTTAAAGGTGTCTATTCCCCTCACTGAGCTTGTAAATAATGATAGATATAAATCTCAAACTGCCAAGATGTTGAAAGTAGATCACATGTCAAACATGGTCAATTTCAGTGATAACCATGTTGAACTTCTATTTGGTCTAGCTGTAGATGGAAATCTTGAAGATAGTGAAGTCCCTCCCTTTTATCTTAGCTTGAGGTTTCATGATTATATTCTCCATAATTCCATGCTATATTCCAAGGCCTCGCATAATTTAATGTCGAACGCTATCATGGATAATTTGGGGCTAGACATAACCCAACCTTATCATGACCTTATTATTTTGATTCTGGTAGAGTCTGATGCCTTTGTCTTATCAAAGACTTAGTTGTCTCTTTGGATCAGATTCCTGCCAAAAATGTGTTGATGATGTTGTAGTTTTTGACATACCTCCAAGTTATGGCATGTTTATTTCATGGTCTTGGGGAACCAAATCAAGGGGTACACTACAACTTTATTTTTCATATGAAACAATTTTAGTTTTTGGCAAACTTAGGAAGCTATACCGAGAAGTGAAAATGAAATACATGATCACTAGCAAGGATAAACCTAAGAATCACCCAATTCATTTTTACATATTGATTTAGAGTCCTTCATATTGTATAATGATCATGATACTGATGATTTATATAGTCAACTTGTAGAAGGTGAAGAAATTTCAGAATTGTCATACAGTGTCCAGGCGATCTTGAATGCAGAAAACGTAAATCAGAATTTTGAAAGCTTGCAGGTAAGCACTTCATATAAAAATTCAATAGAATCACAACAAAGATCAGTTGAGTCAAAGAAAGGTAAAGAGAAGATTGAGACAGTGGATCAGAAAGAAAAGACAGAACAACCCATAGAATTTCAGCTTCCCGATGATGATGAGGGTCTTTGGACCAGGGATTTCAATTGTGATTTGGGAAAATATGGAGTTGGTATCGGAATCTAGATCCGTAGCCCTATACATCAGTAATATAAAGTCCCATAGAACTTAATATTTTGTTCTTATAAGCTAGCTTTTTATTTTTCGAACAATGAGGCAGAATATGAGGCCTTGATCATCGGTCTCCTAATGTTTTAAAGGCTAGGTGCGAAAATAATTGCAATATATGGCAACTCCGAGTTGGCAATAAAATGGGTAAAATGGGAGTACCAGGACAAACATCCTAGCATGAGATCTTATCATAATGTTGTTCCTGATATTCTTAAAACTTTTCTAGAATATACATTGTCTATGATTCCTAGAAGTCATATTTTTATGGTTGATTCACTTGCCACAATGGCCAGCAATTTTAAGATTCCTATTCATGCTACTAAAAAGTTTGAAATTCATGTGAAGCATCGTTCGGTCATCCCTAACAATATGAGATACTGGCAAGTATTTTGGGATGATAAATAGATAAACAACTTTCTACAGATGGAAGAGGATTTTTCTAACTCCCATATTGATGAGGTGTATAATGAAGATGATTAGGTAATTGAAGCTACTGAATTTGAGGTGCTGCAACTAAAGGAAAATAACATTCCACGAGGTCTAGTACCTTTGGAAGAGTTATTTGATCATGACGATGGTGCCAAAAAGCCAACAATGGTCCCCACATAAGCGGGTGTTGAATATGTAAACATTGGTACATCGAATAACCCCAATATGGTCAAGTTATCGAGGTATTTATCCCTTAATTTTAAAGGTAAATATACAATTCTCTTGAGTGAATTTTCCAATGTATTCACTTCAGAGTATTCAGATTTAAAAGTGTACAACAAAAACATCATCCATCACACCATCCCAATGAAGCCGGTTCAAAATCCATTCCACTGGAAGTTGAGGAGAATCAATCCTAAGCTACTGCCATCAATCAAAAAATAGGTAAATATACTTTAAAAAGTTGTTATTATAGTTCCTATTTGATTTTAAAATTGGATGTCTAACCTCGTGCCGGCAAGGAAGAAGACATGGGAGACTCATCTTTGCATAGATTTCAGAAATCTGAACAAGGTGTCCTTAAAGGAAAATTATCCTTTGCCGAAGATGGACCACATCTTGCAAAGGGTTTTTGGAGCTTCAAGGATGTCACTTCTCGATGGATATTCGGGATAAAACCAGATAATTTTGCATGAATATGACCAAGAGAAAACAACATTTACAATGCCATGGGGTACTTTCATGTACGCCAAAATTCCATTTGGGCTCAAGAATGCAGGGGCTACATTTCAGCGGGTTATGGACATCTCCTTCTCAAATGAGAAGGATGTATTTATTTTATTTTACATTTATTATGTTACTGTCTTAGATGATGAGCACCTACACCACTTGAGAATAGTGTTTCAAAATTGCAGAAAGTTCAGCATCTCGTTGAATCCTAAGAAAGCCTATATTCCATGGAGGAGGAAAAACTACTTGGGCACATCATCTCAAAAGATGGCATCTGCATTGATCCCTCTGGGATCGAAGCAATTCAGCAATTAGACTTCCCAAGTAACAAAAAGGAGATCCAGTCATTCAATGGTAAGATACATTTTTTGATGAGATTCAACCCCAATCTTGTTGAGCACCTTAGAGATATGACAGATATGTTGAAGAAGGACAACGAGGTAAGATGGTCAGAAAATGCAAAGAAATCATTCAATTTAGTCAAATTTTCTTTAACATGTGCTCGCACATTGATCAACCCTGATTATACTTTAGACTTCTTTATCTTTTCATTTTTTTTCCGAGCACTCTTTGGTTGTCGTATTAATGCAAAAAAAATATTCAAATATGGACAAGCCAATTTCCTTTTTTAGCTGGACCATAAAAGATGCAGCTCTGAGATACAACATTATTAAAAAACAAGCTTTGGCCTTGGTTAAAGCATTGCAGGACTTCGGGTATACATCCTAGACTCTCACATCATAGCTTATGTTCTGAATGCAGCGGTGAAAGATGTGTTGATGCAAACTGATCCCAAAGAGAGGTGAGGAAAATGGATTACAATTATGCTTGAATATGATCTAGAGATCAACCTGACAAAGCTCATCAAGGGATAGGGTTTGGAAAAGTTTATGGCAGAATATAATTTGCATGCACTGGACATAAATCTGATTTTTTCACTTTCTCAAGCGGAGATTGATGACTCATTGACACGGGTATCTTACATTTTCATTTCATCCCCTTGGTATGTTGATATAGTTTAAGTACTATAACACTTAAATCCTCCATCAAGTGTGTCTAAAATAAAAGGTAGATCAATGAAATTAAAAGCTTCAAAATATTGTATTTTAGACAGTGTTTTGTATTGGAAAGACCCGAGAGGTGTCTTGTTGAAAGTGAAGCGAAGGAGGTGATGAATTAATTTCACAAGGGTGATTGTGGTAGTCATTTATTCTAGAATACCACATCGAACAAATTTTTGAGGGCTAGTTTCTATTGGCCCACTCTTTTTGCTGATGTGTACAAGACCGTGATGAGTTGTCACGGATGTCAAATTTTCCAAGTGAAGAGGAAGTTACTCTCATTTCCTTTGCAATCCATATCATTCTAGGAACCATTTCAGCAATGGGGTATTAGTTTCATAGGTGAGATCCATCCTTCATCATTCGCCCAGCACAAGTGGATTTTGACAGCTACATATTATTTTACAAAGTGGATTGAGGCAATCCCAACCAAGCAAGCGACTGATTTGGTTATCATTCAATTTTTGGAATCTAATATCTTATCTAGATTTTGTTGTCCACAAAATATCATCACGGATAACGCAGTTTCATTTAAGTCCAAAAAGATGGTGGATTTTGGTGAGAATTACAATATCACGCTGGGTCATTCAACTACATACTACCCACAAGAAAATGGATTGGTTGAGTCTTCGAATAAGTCTTTGGTCTATATTATCAAGAAGATGTTGGAGGTAAATAATAAAAATTGGCATAAGAAACTCATCAATGCCTTGTGGGCAGACAGAGTAAGTAATAAGAAGTCCATAGGCATGTCACATTTTTAGTTAGAGTATGGAGTTGATACAGTCTTCACTACTTCTTTTGTTGTTCCAGTCATGAAGATATTGTAGGAAGTTGGTAGCGAACCAAATGATTTTCAACGAGGGATAAACCAAATGATTCATTTGAAACAAACCAGGGAGGAATTGTTTCAAAAAAATTCTAAGCTTCAAGAAAGAATCAATAAAGTGTATGACCAGGAAAAAGGTGAATGACTTCAATATGGGTGATGTGGTCCTTTGTTGGGATGCTCAAAATGAAGATAAAGAAAAGCATGGTAAGTTCGTGAATTTTTGGAAGGGACCATACATGATTTCAGCTTCAAGAGGGAAGCATGCTTATTTGTTGGAGGAAATGAATGGAGAATACTATGGAGGAGGACCAATAAAAGGTAGGCTTCTCAAGCATTACCTCTTTTGATAAAATTTCTGAAGTTTCTCGGCATCATTGTACATATCATTTTACTTTTCTGCAAAAGTGTGAAGGAGTTAATTATCGAAGCTTGAAGCCTGAGGTGAAGGCC
Source organism: Pinus albicaulis (assembly GCA_034641835.2). NCBI lineage: Eukaryota > Viridiplantae > Streptophyta > Pinopsida > Pinales > Pinaceae > Pinus > Pinus albicaulis. Next base: position 579,451,682 of record CM076575.1, on the reverse strand, counting down.
ATAAGGTTTCATTTATTTTTTGTTGATTTGTAAGTATAGTAAGTTTTTATTTCATTCAAATTCAATTCAATTTTTCAGTTAGTTTTCAGTTTTCAGTTTTGTCTTTTGATTTTTGACTCCATGCCCAATGGATACCTCCACTTGGTTTACGGTGTTCTTGACACCTCCAAGGAGCTGACATCCTCAGCTGGAGCCAATGTTAGTGCCTGCTAGTTCTCCTAGTCACCAGTGATCAAATATTGTCTTACAAGGTTTTTGTTAGGGTCTTAAGTCAAATATGTATGGTTTCAGTAGGTTTTCAAATAAAAATTTGGTCACTGGCTAGTGTGTCTAGGTATGTTACTACTCCTTTGAAAAATTCATGTTTTGTTCATTTCCATCATTAAGTTGAATGAATCACCACTGAAATGTCTCAATTATCATCTCAAACACACCACCATGGTCATCATTCAGCTCATTTCATGAAATGTCACCATTAGGTCTTAGGGTCAAAATCATAAAAAATATGTCATTTCACCAATAAATTAGGCATTGAAGGAGTAGTAATATGGAAAAATGCTCAATAAATTATTTTAAAGTGTAACTTCATTTCAAATATGAAATTAAATATGTTTCTTAATGTTATAAAGTTGCAAAGTTTCAAGTCAAAGGTGAAAAGACTTGGTGGGGCCAATTGACCACCAAAAGTGAAAAGTGAATTCCAAAGCTACAAAAGACTCAAAAGGGTTTTCATTTTCTCATTCCATCCTCAAGAAATATCTCTCCAGAAATAAAACACACTCTCACCCTTAGAGAAGAAGTTCCAATGCCCAAGAGTGCTCATTCCTTCACTATATTCAAAAAGAAACATCTCCACCTAGAACTCAAATGACAGTTGATGAGCTCATCTTGGTAGAAATTGAAAAAGACAAGGTAGGATGACTTGATAGAGTGAATTTACACATGGAAATGCTTCTTAAGAAGGAAAATAGGAACAAAAAACTATAAAAACACATGGCCATGCATTACTACACAAGAAATCAAGTGTCACAAGTAAGAATCAAGTAGTTGAAGAAAAAGCTCAAAGAAACCCTAATGAGGAAAAAAGAGAAGGATAAGTTGGATTTTATTGCTGAAGCCTCTATCATAGCATGACACATCATCACAGGACTTCATGGCACAATTTGGTGAAAATTTTGAAAAAAAATTGGAAATTTTGGGAAATTTTTGGTTTTTTGTGTCTTTTGGCTAATTTTGAAATTGTTGAATAGCCAAAAGCGCAATGCGTTAGTGTTGCGCTATTTCCTCAAGCATAAAAATGACAAAAATTTTATATTCCTGGGTATATGATGACCTATAAATTTCAGCTATCCACTTTGGGAGCCATGACAACAAACTAGTCAAGATAAAAGGTAAAAAAAGTTGTCAAAAACACACTTTCTACCACTATTTTGAAATAGGCACTGCACTTTTGGGAGTAGGTGTGGGAAAATGCATTTTTCTCCCTCATGAATTGTCCATTTGACTTTCTTGAGGTGCCTAAAGAGAAATAGGCATCCTCATATTTCCATAACATCTTTCAAAAGTGGATTTGGAGCTTGGGAAGGCCTCCAAAAGCCTCTCGCAAGCCAAGCACTACGCTTTATCGGAAGTGGCATTGCGCTTTATTAGTCTGGAATTGCACTTTTTCCTATGTGCACTTTTTCGAGGTTTTTCTTAGTGAAACTTGGTTAAATGATGTAATTTATCTTTTTTATTGTGGATGTGATGTAAATATGATGTAATTGGGCTTATTATGGTCTCTTTGATGTAATGTTTGACCTCATTTATGAGGAGCAGCTTAGTCAACTCTTTTTGGAGGGTTTGTTCAAACCTCCCTAGACATTAGGGTTTTGTTGAGAGAATCTTGTGAGCTCTTCCTACACTAAGGGATTCGACCCCTGAGAGATGGGAAACTATTTTTCAGTCCATATGTTTGTATTTTTGAGTCATTTGGATGGTTGGACATCAGAGGGTGAAACTCTTGTAGCTTGTACTTCATAATTTTATACAGGAAATCAAAGGACCAGTTGCAACTATTATTCAGGAATTCTTGTGCTGTGAGTTTGTGATATTTTTTTTTCCTCTGTTATAGTTTTATATGAATGATATACTTTTTTCCTTACCACATCTTCCTTCTTCAGTGATTTTTCCTAGGAGGTTTATAAGCGGAATTCTTTAATGAAAGCTCTGTTTTGTTGGGAATGTCATTTTGTGTAATTTTCCTTATTGATTAATGAATTCATGGCACATGCTCAATAAGGTCTTATTTCTCTTTCAAACCTTACACTACACTGAAAAAATCCTAAATCCATCACAAAATCATGGCTATATTTCTCCTCCATATCTCTTGCAGTTGTAACCTTTGATATTTTGACCTAGTTAGTTGCTCTTCATCACTGATCCAGCAGAAAAACCCTAAATATTTCAAAACCCTAGAGCTGAAATATATAGCCTAAAATTCACTCTTGCACCAGTCAAACCTTGGGCTGTTTTTTTCATAGAGAGAGCCCTCTCTAGTTTGGTAGGGCTAGCTACCAAAATAAAATCTTGGTTTGAGGTTACCTCCGTCGATTTCCTTTCAGCCTTGGGACATTGTGGATGTTAACAGCTCAGACACAACCCTCCTCATAGGGGTTGGACCCACAGTGACCCTCAGTTTCCTCCCATTGATGGATGTCCACATGCAAAGTTGGCACTGGATATGATAAAGCCTCCCCATGAAGTAGCAACCTAGTAATGAAATATACATCAATCTGGGTCGATATGGTAAAATCGTCCCTCCTCACCACCATGATCTACCAGTCATCATCCTAGCAACAGATAAAAAAGCACAAGAATCTATCCTGCAACTTCAAGATAGGGTTCAGAAGAAACTTCAGTATCCCCCATCGAGCCAAGGCCTGGCTCACTGCTTGGTCCCCCCCACAACAGCTTGCAAGGTTACCCAATCCAGCTCTCTCCAAATCATCCTTCCATCAAGGATATCAAAAGTAAATTTTCTAGCTTCCTAAGATAGAAAAATGAGAAAATATCCCATTTCTAACAAGCGTGTGGCTATGCCCCACATAGGCGTGCACATCGCACGACTTTTTTTTAAACATACACGTGGATTGTGCATCTTTCAGGCCACAGTCCGCAACAACCACCAGACTGAGGTCTGCGCATATGTGTTTAACATAGATGCATGATACACATGTATGAGTCAAACACAAATGCATGTTCTGCATGTGGTCCATCGACCAATCCACGATGACCCCCATAGGGGGATCGCCATGGATTATCACGATTCATACGCACTGACTGTGCGACTGAGGGGCCCTTTTGCGCAGTGACGACGCGACTCTAGCTGAGTCACCCATGGGGCCCTAAAAAACTAACCCTAAAAAGGTCATACAGGGTATAATATCCTACCTGACTCCCCCCATGTGTGTCCCTAGTACTCTGGTTGGCCACAATAGCAAGAAAATATTTGAGATCAAGCTCTGGCCTCTCAAGCTCAACAGTGAAAATCAGATTATATTTGGCCCCTTAGCCCTATTTATCGCCCTCTTTTCCATTTTCTAGATCCCATTTTAGGAGCTGAATACCTTCATTCTCAAAACCATGAGAGACACAAGGATCAATACCAAATCATCTTCATCATGGAACTCTTTGTTCCGGTTATCACTAAAACTAATTTTTGGACTTGCCATGCCCTAAACATCATTTTAGGTGCGCATTCTCTTGTTTTTAACTCATATCATTCAGTAAATCACAGATCATTCATATGTTTTAAAAATATTCTTTCATTTGGGGTATCGGACGTGGATATTTCAGGTACAAAACAAACAACATGCTTCGACCAACACCCCGGCAGACAAATACAAGAGAAGGTATCATTCATCACTCAACATGATAGGATTCCTCTCAATCTTTTCATATCCTGACATCATTTCTCTAAAGTGTACCCTAGGGTCCATCATCTCAACCATGTTTATCACCACCTTTTCTTGCATATGATACATGTCCACAATGGTTAATAGAACCTTCCAACTCATGGTTCCCTTCATATTCATAGACCCCCATCCATTATCGAGATCAATGACCACCCACTCAGGCCCGAGAACAACCTCACTTATACGCCTTGAAGATCAACCTCATTATGCTTCACATTAGGGGAATTTTGAGGTCTAAAATGGGCCTCCTAAGGAAATTATAAAATAATAGTGGAAATAATAGAATAAGATTTGATTACATCATCAAATTTTAGAGGTAAAAAAAGAAAAAAATATTTTTCAACTCATATTTTCAACTTATCTTCATATAGCTTTACTCAAACTTCAAGCAAGAACACTCGTTGGATGTAGAATTTGATTCCTCATCCAAGAAGTACCCATGTTGTATACTTTCGATGGACCCTGCTTCACAAAAATGAGAAATACATGAAAAATGTGATCACAATCACATTTTTTCATGTATTTCTCATTTTTCGCATATCAGGGTTCATTGAAAGTATGCAATATGGTTACTCCTTGGATGAAGAATTAAATTTTTCATCCAATGAGAATTCCCACACTAAATTTGAGTTAAAAATTAGGGAGATAAGTTTAAAATACAAGTTAAAAAAATAGTTTTATTATTTTATTATTTTTTAATCTTTTTACTTTTTTATCCCAAAAATGGTGAATCATCCCCCATGGTTAACATCATCATCTTGAATCTTATTGGTTCTTATAAATTTTATTTTATTTGTACATTTTTCTTAGGAGGCCCATTTTAGATCTCAAAAGCTCTCTAATGCTTATCACTCATTAAAACCCATTCCCGAGCCACCCCTAATATATTACGATGGATCAAGTAGGATGCACTACCACATTCCACATTTGGCATATCATACCCCCACTTACATAGCCCATTTGTGTCACTTCATCTGGCTCATCAACCCCACACCGAGACCAGCCAATGGGGCCCCCACCCTCAATAAACAGATACCATCCCTACATCATTATGTAGTCCAACATGTTTTTTGGGGCACCCATCTCTGTGTTTGTACATCCAAACCACCTTTACATTTTTTTGGAAAGTGTACAAAGGTTTTTTAGGAAAATACTCCCACCCATATTTTTATGTTTTATACCTAGCAGAAGTTTTGAGTCACCCTTAGTCGGTTCTCGCACATTTTCCACCGATCCCAATCATGTCAGTCATGAGCATACTTACACATGCCCCAGATGTCCTACCAACTCCAGGGCTTCCCGTATCAGAAATTGTTTTTACTGCCACCACTCGCACTACAGCTCCAACCTCAGGACAATTGTCCATAACCATTCCTATAGCCAGCTCTTGTTATCATGCCTTGTTAACCCACCATGTCACAATATTCTTCACCAGAAACCTTAATCCCCTATATCAAAACTTCTTAGAGAATTGATGCTTCTTTCCTATCGACTTCACCACTCATATTCCAGGTTTGAGGCAGTACCTTGCATAAGTTCCCCCTTTAAGGAACATCCTCTGGTTGCACAATGGAAATCAAAATTTCCCATTGATGTCATCACTCCCCTTGGAATTTGTTGAGATTCAACAAGAAAATTTCAGCACCCATGCCTAGTGCATTAAGCACCTACATTAGGGTGGGGCCCATAGTGCTATTTTTGGTACATGTCTATTTTTAGTTATCCCTTAATTCAAAATGGACAATAAACTTAATCTAAATCTCAAAATAACTTGTAACAGTTAACTGAGTGCGATAAACTCAGTTAGCTAGTGGATTTCAAGTTAGAGATACTTAGTGAGGCATGTAGAGTAATTCTAGTTGTAACAGAGTTCGAAGTGTAGTGGTTCATTAGATAATGCATGTTGTAATCAGTTTCAATCAGTTAAGTGAGTTAAAATCAGTTATGCTAGTTGTAATTGAAGACACAAGTAGTGAGAGATCAAGTGAATTAAATAAATTAATTCAAAATCGATGATCTCACATGCAACTGAAAATTCACTATTATTGGCTGCATGCATGTCAAATCTAGTGGAGACCCAGTTGAGATCTAGGTGAAAAGGAGGTTGACTATTAGTTGTGACATTATTGGCTTGCACACATGCATCCAACCACCCATTGGACTTCCCATGATACTTGCAGAGTCAAGGAATGCCATAATTCCTATCTTTTAGGGATCTATTCCATCAGGGATTGTGTAAGCAAGGCAGGCTGTCAGGAGGCTGAAAATTGGCTAAGTATTGGTCAATTTTCTATGAGGACAGTGTGAGACAGCTAAGTGTTGGATACTTTTGTGAGGAGAGTAGATATTGTATTTTTTTCATGATCTATGCTGAATATACAATAGAATGTAGTGGGGGTTTTAGCTGTAAGCTATCCCCGGGAAATTGTCTGTGTTGTATGTGATTTGATTCTTTTTTACTTTATGTGATTAGAAATTGTGTTTTTAATTCCACAAAAGATTTGTAGAAGTGATTCAGTATTTAACTTTAGTAAATTGTTAGATTGGGTGAATCCAAGATATACATGCTTGTTGTATCATTTATACATAGTATCAGAGCATAGGAAATTATAGAAGTGAAGCAGGTTTTGAATTTGTGACTGGATAGAATTCGAATTTGCATAAAGCATTAGGGGAATTTTGAGGTTTAAAATGGGCCTCTTAAATAAATAATAAAATAATAGCTAAACCAATAAAATAATATTTATGAATTTACAATTCACTTTTTCACCAAAATCCATGTAACCATGGTTAAATTCAATTTAAAAATTATACCAAAATAAAATTAATAAAAAAATTGTATTGATGTGACTATAAATAAGAAAGAGTTTTTCAAGAAAAAATCATTATCATTGCACTAGTAATGCATTTTTCCTTTGTACTTAAATAACTTAAATAAAAATATAAATATAAATTCATAAATTCTTAATTATAGAATATACTATTAATTAAAAATTATATTATTTAAATTATATAATAACATATATTTAATATATTATATAAAAAATATATAATATAATATATGTAATACATTGTTTATTTATGAATTTTATATTAGATATTGAATTGATTTGATTTATAACATAAGAAATAATATATAGTATAAAAAGGAATATAATATATATTTTATAACATTTAGATTATTTTTCGTAATATTGTATATACTAATAAATAATATTACTATAATCATAATTAAATGAATTGAGTTTTATTTAAAATTAAAGAAAAAAAATTATTGAAGTAAATTTAATTTATATTTATAAGTATAATATAATATTTATATACATTGAAATTTAGTATTTTTTTCCCCAAATTATGTTGAACATAATATATCTTTTTTCAACATACAAAACTAATATACATTTTTTTTTTGTCCTACAAAACTAAAGTGTTTTTTTTCTTTAATTTTAATAAGTTTGTATTGCTATTAATATTATAATGATATTATTTATAGATTTTATTTATCCTAAAATTACAAGGTTACATTTTTATTTATTTTGATTTCATATGTATAATATATATGTATAGATATTAACTTATAATTAATTTAAATTTTGTAATATTAAATAAAAAGATATGAAGATATAATTTAAAAGTAAATATATGAAAATATAAAAATATAATATTTATTGAAAAGTGTGTAAATACATGAAGATTGTGTAGGGATATGCATTGTTTCTTTCAAAAAATATGAAATGACAATAATAATATTTTATTTAAAAAGGGTGAAATGACATTTATTATGAGTACTTTACTTTATGAATTTAAAAGTACTTAGAGTACTACCATGGTTAACCATGAGTTTTTATCCACCATTGAGAATGTGACAAGTAAGTACCTTTAACTCAAGTAATGCCACCTCAACCATTGGGGATGATGTTATCCCTTAAAATTTGATTGGTTCTCATAAAAGGAATTTTGATTGTACATTTTTCTTAGGAGGCCCATTTTAGACCTCAAAATTCCCCTAATGACTTTCTTGATGCTACATCTGATTCAAGATCAAAATGGATTTCAATGGCTTGGGGTTGGAGTATGCACTCGAGAGCTGCTGAAACTATATATCTTGGAAGGACAGGATGGAGGCAATACTCGAAGACAATGACTTGAAGGAATTCATCGACAATGACATTCCTAAACCCACTATGACAGATGATGCAAATCTTGATGCATGGCAAAATAAAGTGGAAAAGGTAAGGAGGATCCTGTTGGAGGGAGTACGAGATCACATTGTCTCAAGCCTACATGGGAATGCCACACCATATGCAATCTAGAAGGCTTTGATGGATCTATTCCAAAGCAGCAGAGACCATAGGAAATTGACACTCAAAGATAAACTTAGGAAGATCAAGATGGAAAAGGGCGACACCATTCCAAAATATCTCACAAAGTTTTTCCAATGTCGGGATGAATTCGGGAGTGTGGGAATAACAAAATTTGATGATGATTTGGTGAGTTTGGCTCTCCTAAGACTTCCTAAGATTTGGCACAGTTATGAAGACTCTGTCAATGGATGGGAAAATTTGCGAGATTTGGAACGGCTGTGGTCGGATTTGGTGCAGGAGGAGTTCAGACGGAACACCACAGATGGCTCTTCATTTAAGCATGAGGATGAAGAGGATTTTTCTTTGGCTTCCAAGGCTAATAAGGGAAAGGGGAAGAAATTACATTCTAAATCTAAGTCCAAAGGCAAGAAGCAGGACATGTCCAAGGTGAATTGTTTTCACTGTCACAAACACGGGCATTTTGCTACTAACTATCCACAAAAGAATAAGAACAAGAAGGTTGGTTGAACTGCAGCTAGTTAGGCCCTTGACATGAAATTTTAGCTTGACTTCTCATTGATCGCATGCATGGTTTCAAGTGCATTGGGATCGGTGTGGTATTTGGATAGTGGCGCTTCCTTTCACATGACGAGAGGCAAGGAAATTTTCGGTGACTTGGAGGAGAAAAATATGTAGATGCATGTCGAAATGGGGGATGATGGACAGTACAGTGCTACTAGGATTGGTACCATTACATTTCAGAGAAATTCAGGTAAACCATTTCGATTAAAAGATGTAATGCATGTACCAAGTTCGAAGAAAAATTTAGTCTCAGTCGCAATGTTGGAGGATAGAGGCTATGATGTTGTTTTTAGTGAAGGAAAAGCTTTCCTACGACATAAAAAAATAGGACAAGCCAAGAGGATAGGGATTTGAGTTAAGAGTCTCTACAAGCTAGAGGTATATAGCTGCACAGAAATTATGGGCAAGGTAGACAAAGTGGTGAATCGGGATGAGGGCAAATTATGACACAGGTGATTGGGCCATCTTCACCATGGAGCCTTGAAACTCATGCAGTAGATTTATACTGGACTTCCAATGGGAGCACTTTCTCAGTTAGATCCTTGCAAGGTTTGCACCATGGGGAAGTATATAAATTCCACCTTTCATGAGAAGGAGAACCGAGCCTCACAGATCCTTGAGAGAGTTCACACAGAAGTGTGTGGACCATTCTCTGTTGCAACAGCAAAACATAAGTACTATGTAATACTTTTTGATGAATTTTCTCGGAAGTGCTGGATATTCTTCATGCAGAAGAAAGATAAAAAATTCTCTAAGTTCTGTGAGTTTAAGGCACTGGTGGAGAAAGAGTCGAGGAAGCAAGTGAAGGATCTTAGAAGCGATAATGGTGGAGAATACATCTCTAACGAATTAAAGAACTTATGTAGCAAAGAAGGAATTCGAAGAGAACTTATAGCACTTCATAACCCACAACAGAATGAGATCGCAAAGAGAAAGAATAGAATGATCGTGAGTGCAGCACAAGCGATGTTGCATGATCAAGGCCTACCAATGCATTTGTGGGCGGAAGCATGCAACACTGCGGTTTATGTGTAGAACCGTTGTCCTCATAGGATAATGGCATAAGTAAACCTGAAGAGGCTTTCACTGGTAAGAAACCTGATGTTTCACACTTTAAGATTTTTGGCTCATCTGTTTATGTGCATGTGACCAAGGACACGAGGAAGAAGCTGGAACTGACAGCTGAGATCAGGATTTTTGTGTTGTACACATAAACACCCCATAATTATCATGTGTATTTTCAAAACAGAAGAATGAATGTTGTGCAATGGGATATAAAATATGATGAGGGGAGTTGGACTTGCATGCAGAGGAGGAATTGTTGGTTCCCAAGGATGAGCATCAATATGTGGATCAGCCACAAGAGAAGGATCATGGAGTGGAGGAAAACACTCATGCAAATCCATCCATCAAAAATGGCAGAATGCATACCACGAAAGCTGATAGATTGAGACTTGATGCTGCGGAGAATGTAGGAGCCCCTACTTCACAGCATAGACAGAGACAGTCTCCTGACCGATTTACTCGATACATGGCTCTCATGAGAAAATGTATTGTGACTGAACCATCTTCCTTTCAGGAAGTAGTGCGGCAACCAACTTGGGTTGATACAATGGTGGAGGATTATGACTCCATTATCAAGAGCAATACATGGGAGATAGCTCGAAGACCGGTCAAAAAAACAGTGGTTGGATTGATATGGATCTACAAGGTAAAGCAAGCTAATAATGGGAGTGTGGAGAAATACAAGGCCAGATTTGTTCCCTGGGGATTCTCACAGATCGAGGGGATAGATTATGATGAGATCTTTTCACCTGTCGTAAGGTACTCTTCCAAAAGATCCATCCTTTCACTCTCAATGCAGATGGGCTGGTGCATTCATTAGATGGATGTGAAAATTGTGTTTCTCAATGGGATCATTGAGTAAGAGGTGTACATAGAGCAGCCTGAAGGTTTCAAAATCTTCAACAGTGAGTCACATATGTTCCGACTCAAAATAGCATTGTATGGATTGAAGCAAGCACCCCGTGCTTGGTACACTCGGATAGAAAACTATTTCACCAAACTGGGCTTCACCAAAAGTGAAGCAGATGAAATCCTATACCAGATTGTTATTGAGGGTAAGTTATTGATCATTTTTATTTATGTTGATGATTTAATTTTGACTGGTGATGAGCATTCGATACACTCATGCAACGATGATCTTGCAAGGGATTTAGAAATGAAGGACATGGGACTCCTTCATTATTTCCTTGGATTGGAAATATGGCAGTGGGATGGTGAAATTTTTGTATCTCAAGGCAAGTATGCAAAGGAGATATTGGGTAAGTTTAACATGGAGAGTTTCAAACCCATGGATACTCCTCTTCTAGGAAATTTTAGGAAAGAGAATGCTACTTCTCGAGAGGTAATGGATGCTACTGTCTACCGACAGTTAGTGGGTTCGCTAATGTATCTAGTGAACACGAGACCAGACATTTTCTACACAGTTAACCAGCTAAGTCAAGCTATGGTTAAGCCTACCAATCTCTTTTTTAAGTTGGGGAAGCATGTCTTGAGATACGTGTGGGGCACATTAGAGTATGGTCTATGGTATGGATGAACAGAGGGAGTGAAGTTGCATGGCTTCACAGATGCAGATTGGGCTGGAAGTCCATCAGACATAAAGAGTACATCAAGAGGTTTCTTTAGCATTGGGTCGAAAGTAGTTTCTTGGTACAGTAGCAAGAAATGATCCGTGGCACTCAATTCAACGAAAGTAGAATACATGGGAGCAAGTCAAGCTGCATGTGAGGCTATATGGATGAGAAAGATCTTGGTTGGTTTGTTTGGTTCTCAGATGGATCCACCAATGATTCATTGTGATAATCAGAGTTGCATTAAACTCTTGATTAATCATGTGTTTCATGATAGGTCTAAGCATATAGATATATGTTACCATCATCGTAGATATTGTGTGCAGATAAGAATAATGTTGCTTCAGTACATTCCCACAGAAGATTAGGATGCATATATTCTGACGAAGGTGCTCACCAAGAGAAAATTCGAATACCATAGAGAGAGGATAGGGGTGAAGGATAATCCCTTTCTTGTTGAGAGGGATTTTTGAGATTCAACAAGAAAATTTCAGCACCCATGCCTAGTGCATTAAGCACCTACACTAGGGTGGGGCCCACAATGATATTTTTGGTAAATGTCTATTTTTAGCTATCCCTTAATTAGAAATGGACAATAAACTTAATCTAAATATAAAAATAACTTGTAACAGTTAACTAAGTGTGATAAACTCAGTTAGCTAGTGGATTTTGAGTTAGAGGTAGTTGGTGAGGCATGCAGAGTAATTCTAGCTGCATTAGAGTTCGAAGTGTAGTGGTGCATTCGTTAATGCATGTTGTAATCAGTTTAACTCAATTAAGTGAGTTAAAATCAGTTATGCTAGTTGTAACTGAAGATACAGGTAGTGAGAGATCAAGTGAATTAAATATTAATTAATTCACAATCAGTGATCTCACATGCAACTGAAGATTTACTATTATTAGATGCATGCATGTTAGATCCAGTGGAGACCTAGTTGAGATCTAGGTGAAATGGAAGTTGACTATCAGTTGTGACAGTATTGGCTTGCACACATGCATCCAACCACCCATTGGAGTTCCCATGATACTTGCGCAGTAAAGGAAGGCCATAATTCCTATCTTTTAGGGATATATTCCATCAGATATTGCACAAGAAAGGTAGGTTGTCGGGAGGATGAAAATTGGCTAAGTATTGTTCAGTTTTCTGTGAGGACAATGTGAGATAGATAGTTGAGTGTTGGAGACTCTTGTGAGGAGAGTAGACATTGTATTTGTTTCATGATCCATGCTGAATATATAATAAAAGATAGCGAGGTTTTTAGCTATAAGCTTTCCCCGAGAAATTATTTGTGTTGTGTGTGATTTGATTCTTCTTTTCTTTATGTGATTAACGATTGCATTTTTAATTTCACAAAATATTTGTAGAAGTGATTTAGTATTTAACTTTAGTAAATTTTTAGACCGGTTGAATCCAAGATATACATGCTTGTTGTGTAATTTCTATAGAATTCAACATCAACACAAGTTTTCATGTGAAGTTGGTATCGTATTTCATAACCATTGTAGCTCTGCCATTTAGTCGAATACATGCACATCACTAATCACCTCATTCAAGGTAGGTTCCCAAATTCAAATACCCATGCATACATAAGCACCTCACTCAGAAAGTGCTTCACCTAGATGATGCATGGGGGCACCAAATTCAGTCTATTTGTTCAAATAAAACACCCTTGAGGGTGTCAACAGTTATCATCACCAACCATCAGCATGTCACCTACTACAGTGTGACTTGATAGAACCAATATTTGTCGGATTGGATTAACCAGTCATCATAACGAGCATGGGACATGCCCACCTCGTATAAACACTCTTTATTTATCACTCAGGTTTCCTACAGAGCATGGTTACCCTTTCTCCTCAGTCAAGGGGTCCCTTTACTTATCTTCACGATAACTTATTCTATCTCTCTCTCTTAAATATGTTATGCACACTCTCTATCAGAACATAAAAAGGTGATGTATTTCGGCTATAAGCTTGCTCTTAACCTCATACATCAGGGGGAAACTGTTAACACCAGAAAATTGTACACTATAAAAGACACTTAAGGTTTTCTATTAAAAGGTACAAATAAATATTTTCCAGCTGAAGACATTATGGAAATACCAAAAATTAAACTTCTTCTAAGGTTTTTGAACGAAAATTTGGACCGCGCACTAGAAGAGAAGGTGAAATGCGCGATCGTGCAACTTTTCCTTCGAAATTCGTGCAGTCAAAGGAAAGTGTGAACCCAACAGTTCGGGACCACTTCCCACAGTTTGGGAGAGGATTCCCTGACATTTCCATACAAGGACATCTGACTTGGAGTCACTCTAAAGATATGCAGCCCTCAATGGAATCATATTTTCCTACTCTTGACTCACTATCACTCTTGAACCAAGAAAGGAAAGATGGGTACAAAATTTTCTATATAAACAAACCATGGGAAAACCAAAAGATGATACATTGTTATGCTGGAAAACTTTCTATCAGAGCAACACCCCATTTCATTGTTGAATCAGAAGAAGTGAGAACACTAGCATGTTGGCCATATTTCTTCTTAGCAGTCCAACATCTTAGTGAGAGCAGAAGAGTCCACCATTGGAGATTCTTCACACTTCTTTTGAGAGATAGGAGAAGCTTGCAAAGAGACTGAGGAAAGGGACCTCCTTGTTGAGGATTTTGAGTACCATAGCTGAAAGGATCCTCTTCAAGTGTTTTTAGTATTCTATTGTATTCTTCTACCACCAATAGTCAATAAAGGGAGTCTTTTTCCATTATTATGTTGACTTGTTGCTTCATTAAGAATTATTTTGTATTTTCCTCTTTTGTTTAGTTTATGTTTTTAGATGCATTGTTTTCACTATTTTCAATGTTTTGTTTTGTTTAAGTGTGTCCACAAACAACACCAACTATCTCTATGATCCTTTGCAGGGAACAACCAATTGTTAAGGAGGTGTTATTTGGTACTCCATTGCCATAAAAAAACTAACACAAGATGTTTGAGGGCCATATTTCAATATAGTACATGTAATTTTATATCCGTGAGCTAGCTTGCATTTTTAACCCCCCAAAGAAGAGATTATCTCAATTTTATTCTATCAAAATGCTTGAAATAAATTATTTATATCTAGATTAACATTCAAGTATGAAAAGTAACTTGTGAGGTATATTAACCTTTGAAAAACTACTTTGGATTCCAAATTCCTACTATTAGCATAAATTCTTAATGCAAGTGTACGAAAAGTGCTCACTTTAGCTACGCGTGACAAAAAACCCCAACAACAAAGATGGTTGCTTAACTTCCTTAGATCTACAATAGATAGTCGAAACAAATGTTGCCATAAAATCAATCTATGTAGTAAAAGTAGCTAAACAGTGAAAAGAAATAAGAAAATTCTCCATACATCCAACGGACAAGACAAGATATAAATAATTTTATATGTATTAACACCTGGGAAGGGAACAAAGAATGATGTTATCGGTCCCCCTCAATGGGATGGGTTATTGGATGTTCTCAATGCTTCAAATCTAGAATTTTCTCTCTCTCAATGGTGCAGAAAACCTAAAACACGTTGAACTCTATGGGAGCTCAAGAAGAAAGAAAATAGTAGCATCAATGAAAATGATCAAAAAACAACAATGAAAGTGATCAAAGTGAATAATGAATGGAAATCCCTCCTATTTATAACAAAATTTTGTTTTATCCTCAATAATGGCGAATAATAAAATATTATTAACCAAGATCTAGATCTAACTGCTTGGAATATTTTATTATATTTTGTTGGAGGGAAAAAGAACTTAAATTGGTTAAATACCTTTATTTAGAAATAATAAACAAATAAATGATTTATTTATCATTTCAAGAATGGGGTTAAGAAATAATTTAAGAAATAATGATTTGTTTAATTATTTCTAGGTGATTTAGTTAAATGTAACAAGGAATAATAAATTTAAAATTATTTAATTAATTATTCCTAGAGAAAAATAAGAAAAATAATGATTTATCTGATTATTTCTCATAATTGGTTTAAATATGACCAGGAATATTATTTAAATAGTGGTTTAATTAATTATTCCTAGAGGAAAATCAAATAAATAATGATTTATTTAATTATTCCTCATGGGGTTTCCTATTTGAGACATAAATAACTCAATAAAACATGGGTTATGTTGAAATTTGCAACAAGAAATAGTGAAATTGGCATCCACAAACAACACACACACTAGTGTGGGATCACAGGTCACACAGTGATGGATCCTAGCGACACATGAGTGTGCAAACCAATTTTTAAATAAATTGGAAAATTAATTGTAATCATATCTCATAACAACTTGTAATAGTTAACTAAGTTTGATATGCTTAGTTAGCTCAAGAATTTCAAGTTCAAGGTCAAGTTGAGGGTCAAAGTATAGGCATGTAAAGTGATTCTATTATTAACAAGGTCCAGTTGTGGTTGTAGCACTAGTGTAGTGTGAGTGGGATCAGTTAACTCACATTAATTGAGTTAAAATCAGTTTAACTAGTTCTAATTGTTTGATGAGCTAGTGGAAGATCAAGTGAATTACAATAGATTTAATTCACCAGTAGTGATCTACCAAGTAACTAATGATTCACTATTTATAGCTGCATGCATGCTAATTCTGGTGGAGACCCAATTGAGACAAAGGTTCAAGGCAAGTAAACTATGAGTTGTATTTTTAGCAAACTGCCTAGATGCAGTTATATAACCACAAGAAACCCATGATGAATTGCGCAATCGAGGAAGGCTGATTTTCCTATTTAATAGGGGTTTAACTCTCTAGGGATTGCTGAATCAGGGTAGGCTAATAATTGGCTATGTGTTTGTCCAATTTTGCCTAGATCAGTCTGAAGCAATTGGTAGAGTGCATGAGGTTGTGGTGATCACAAATACATTGTATTGTTTCATGATTCCTTGGTTGATTATACAATAAAGATGGAGGGGTTTTGAGCAATTTATTTCCCCAGGAATATCTCGTGTTGTGTATTGATTTACTTCTTTCTCTTACTTTCATGTGATTGAGCGATCGAAATTTATATTCCACAAATATTGTAGAAGGATTCAATATCTTATTTTAGTACATTACATGATCGGATTGAATCAATTGGTGTAATTTCTACATGGTATCAGAGTTATGTTAGAGACTTTCTGCATGGTATCAGAGCACCAAGAATCACAATAGTGGAGAATAAATTGAGTTTGTGTTGAATAGTATTCAAATTTGCAATAAGTTTGTGTTGAGCTATAAGTTGATCAAAATGTCTTTCAATGGCTTGAGATTTGAATATGCACTTGAGGTCAGTTTGAATTATATTGCATGGAAGGGCAATATGGAAGCAATGTTGGAGGATAATGGGTTGAAGGAATTCATATATAATGATATTCCCAAGCCCGCAGCAGCAGATTCCCAACTTATTGATGCATGGTGGAAGAAGGTAGAAAAGGAGAGGAGGATCTTGTTAGAGGGAGTTCAAGATCATATTGTCTCAAGTCTCCATGGAAAATGAAACTCATATGATATGTGGAAGGCCTTGATAGATATGTTTCAAAGCAGCAGTGACCATAGAAAATTGGCACTTAAGGACAAGCTCAAGAAAATCATAATGGATAAGGGTGACACAATCCAGAAATACTTGACCGAATTCACTCAATGTTGAGATGAGCTTGGAAGTGTTTGGATTAATGTAGTTGATGATGAATTGGTGAGTCTAACACTTCTAGGCCTTCCCAAGAGCTGGCATGGTTACCAGGACTCTATGAATGGGAGGGAGAAGTTACCATATTGATAGCGACTTTGGTCAGATTTGGTACAAGAAAAGTTTCAGCGGAACATCGGGGACGGATCCTCATCCAAGAATAATGATGAGGAAAATTATGCCTTGGTTGGTAAGGAAAATAAGGGTAAGGGGAGGAAGTCCCATTCCAAATCTGAGACTAGCAAGGAAGGGAAGAAGCATGACATGACAAAGGTGAAATGCTTTCACTGCCATGATCATGGACATTATGCCACAAATTGTCCACAAAATAAGAACAACAACAAGAAGGCTCCAGGAGATGTAGCGGGTGAAGATTTGGCCTCATAGTTTGAGTTGGACTTCTCTCTCATCGCATGCATGACGTCAACTGTGATGGGATCTATGTGGTACTTGGATAGTAGAGCATATTTCCACATGACGGGAAACAAAGAAAATCTTTAGTAGCTTGGAGGAGAAGGATCTTCAAATTCACATCGAGATTGGTGATGACGGCAAGTATAGCGCTACCAGAATTGGTATAGTTACTTTCCAGAGACATTCAAGTAAAAATTTCATATTAAAATATTCCATGCATGTACCAGGCTTAAAAAAAATTTAGTTTTAGTTTCTATGTTGGAGGATCTTGGATATGATGTGGTTTTCAGTGCAGTAAAGGTATCCCTTCATCACAAAGCCACAACACAAATAAATAATATTGGGGTTCATGTGAAGAACCTCTATAAACTTGATGTAGATGGTTGCCCAACATTGAGCATTAAAGCAGGGAAGGTGGTGAGCCAAGATACAGGTGATTTATGGCACAAAATATTAGGTAATCTACACCACAGTGCTTTGAGGATCATGGAGTAGATTTCTATAGGTTTTCCAAAGGGTACTCTTGCACAGATAGACACATGCAAGGGATGTACTATGGGGAAGTATGAGAAATCCATGTGATTATCCCTTGGGAGGGATATTGACTTGCATGCAGATGAGGAACTCTTAGTTCCAAAGGATGAACCTCAGGATGTGGAGCAGCCACAAGCAGAGGATCATGGAGTAGCAGAAACCACTCATGCAGATCCATCCACCAAAAATGGTAGGGAGCACACCAGAGAGGCTGATAGATTGATGTTAGATGTGACAAAGCATGTAGGTGCACCTACATCACAGCGCAGGAAGAGAAGCTCCCCAGACAGGTACAATGGATACATGGCTCTTATGAGCGAGCATATTGTGACAGAACCATCCTCTTTTGAGGAAGCAGTGCAACAGGCAACATGATTTTATGCCATGGTTGAGGAGTATGACTCCATTATCATAAATAGTGCAGGGGAAGTGGTCCCAAGACCAGTGGGGAAGTCAGTGGTTAGATCCAGGTGGATCTACAAGGTGAAGCAAGCAAAGGCCTCCAGGAGGGGGAAATTTCGAGCCAGATGGGTAGCGGGAGTACACGCAGCTATACCTCCAGGTGTGAGGTAGGGTGATGTGCAGATATGATCCCAAGAAGAAATTTGGGCAGGATCCATTGATGTGGTGTGTCTCATTGATCGAACCTGGCTACGAGGATCCCACAATACAGTAGTATCAGGAAGGAACAGTTAGATTCATGTAGTCAGATGTCAGGAGGATAGAAATTAGAGTATAGGTGTCGGATACTGGAGCGCAGATCATAGTTGGCAGCAGTGTAGAGTGCATGGATGCAGATGTCAGCAGTGCAGAGAGTCCAGTAGACATGTGCAGTAGCTAGCAGCAGTCAACAAACTCTGATGAAAGATGCATTATACTGATTCGGTTGTTTGGAGGCTATTCAGTTTCAAGAGAGTTGCATGTGCGAACAACACTAGGAAGTTTTTCATGCAGAACATTTAAAAGGTACCGAATTGGGACAAATTGATTCCTTTCTTGTTGAGAGGGAGTGTTGAAATTTGCAACATGAAATAGTGAAATCGGCATCCAGAAACAACACACACACTGGTGTGGGATCACATGTCACACAATGATGGATCCTAGTGACACATTAGTGTGCAAACCAATTTTTAAATAAATTGGAAAATTAATTGTAATATTATCTAATAACAAGTTGTAATAGTCAACTAAGTTTGTTACACTTAGTTATCTCAATAATTTCGAGTTGAGGGTCAAAGGATAGGCATGTAAAGTGATTCTATTATTAACAGGGTCCAATTGCAGTTGTAGCACTAGTGTAGTGTGAGTGGGATCAGTTAACTCACATTAATTGAGTTAAAATTAGTTTAACTAGTTCTAATTGTTTGATGAGCTAGTGGAAGATCAAGTGAATTAAAATACATTTAATTCACCAGTAGTGATCTACCAAGTAACTGATGATTCACTAATTCTGGTGGAGACCCATTTGAGACAAAGGTTCAAGGCAAGTAAACTATGAGTTTTATTTTTAGAAAAATGCCCAGATGCAGTTATATTGCCACAGGAAGCCCATGATGAATTACGCAATCAAGGAAGGCTGAATTTCCTATTTAATAGGGTTTTAATTCTCTAGGGATTGCATAAGCAGGGTAGGCTGATAATTGGCTATGTGTTTGTCCAATATTTCCTAGATTAGTGCGAAGCAATTGGTAGAGCGTATGAGGTTGTGGCGATCAAAAATACATTGTATTGTTTCATGATTCCTTGGTTGATTATACAATAAATATGGAGGGGTTTTGAGCAGTTTCTTTCTCTAGGAATATATGGTTTTGTGTATTGATTTATTTCTTTCTCTTACTTGCATGTGATTGGGCGATCGAAATTTATATTCCAAAAATATTGTATAAGGATTTAATATCTTGTTTTAGTACATTACATGAATGGATTGAATCCATTGGTGTAATTTCTACATGGTATCAGAGATGTGTTATAGTTTTTCTACAAATTATTAAATTATTTCTTATAGTGAAAGCAATTTTACAATGGTAAAATTGGTCTTACATGGTGTACTTCAATCCATCTAATTGTAAATGGTTAGATGACCAAAAATTGGTGGAACACCTACCAATGGTCAAATTTGATTCACATCCCACTTAAGAAAACCTTTGTCTTCAATCTCAATCCTGGCATGATCTACACCTCCATTTTTTAATTCTTTGATGGATTTAGATGTGTTGGAATTTTTGAAGTTATTGAAGGTCTATATGCTTAAATATTGGATACACAATGCTTTTGGTATGTCTAAGGGATGAAGGAATGCAATATTTGATAAAATAATAGACAATCTCAACAAGATGATTACCAAGATGAAGGGTACTTACCTGGATGTGGAATATTTTTTGAATCTTTCTAGAAAGTTGAAAAACATGAAGCAAAAGGAAATGACAGTACAAAAATACATTGAATAACTGTATAGGTTGTCCATAAGATTTGAAAAAAGTGATGGGGTGATTAAATTGTTGCTAGATATATCAATGACATCTTATGGTTTCTAAAATGAATTCACTCATATATCATTTGAGCAACAAAAATAATAGAAATAGTTAATGTTATTAGTGTTTGATGGTTTGGTTTCATTGATATTAATCACCAATAGTTTGTTTCTTGTTTATAAAAACTTAGTTTTCATGTGATGACCCTAAGGGGCTACTAGAAAACTTAGTTTCATGTGATGGTTGTAAGGGGCTTCTCCCACTTGTTCTCAAAATTGAGAGTGCTTAAAATGGATGAACATGGGTTGAAAGTTGATTTTACTAACTCAACATTTACTCAGGTTATTCACAAAGGTAGCCACTGCAACCTGGTTTGGTGGGAAGCTCTACTAAAAATTATTTTGAAGGTTTTTAAAAATGTAATAAATCCTTTAAAACAAATCTCCTATGGAAAAAAAATATATTTATATTCTACTGCTTATGATAAAGAAACAAGGCATTCAAACCTTGAGAAATTTTCCAAGTAAATCCCATTCAAGTCCATTATTAAGGTTTGGGTTAGGGATGTCAAGGATAAATATAAATAAATACCATAACTTGAAATAAAAAGTTTTCTTTATTTATTTTAAAGAAGAATATGACTAAGTTGAATTATCTCTTGAGGCCCTTGGATTTATATAGCACTTTAGTAGTTATGTTTATGTGCACTACAGACTCTTTAATTGAGCATGATGTCTAACTACAATGTCCATATAGGTGGAGTTTTCTAGGCCTACAAATGTTCTAGATGTTTGAGGGCCATATTTTAGTATAGTACATATAATTTTATATCCATGATCCAACTTGCATTTTTAACCACAACCCCCAAAGAGGAGATTATCTCAAGTTTATTTTATCAAAATTCTTAAAAGAAATTGTTTGTTTCTATACTAACATTAAATTGTGAAAAGTAACTTGTGAGGTATATTAATCTTTGAA
Organism: Pinus albicaulis; assembly: GCA_034641835.2. Taxonomy (NCBI): domain Eukaryota; kingdom Viridiplantae; phylum Streptophyta; class Pinopsida; order Pinales; family Pinaceae; genus Pinus; species Pinus albicaulis. The sequence continues at coordinate 579,430,112 of CM076575.1, read as the reverse complement.
ATAAATAATTTGGATTCCAAATTCCTACTAATGGTTAAATTTTATTCACATCCCACTTAAGAAAACCTTTTTCCTCAACCTCAATCCTAGTGTGATCTACACCTCCATTTTTGAATTCTTTGAGGGGTTTAGATGTTGAGGAATTTTTGAAGTTCATCAACGTCCATATGCTTAAATATTTGGTACACACTACTTTCGGTATGCCTAATGGATTAAGGAATACAATATTTGATAAAATAAATTCACTTCTCCAATTTACTCAAAATAGAAAGGTGAAAATGAATTTACTTTTTGTTTATTTATAGATTTTTGAAATATTTTCGCCTTTATTTTATTATTTTTCCTCAATATCAGTGATTTTTGTCAATAGAGAAGCTCAACATGATGATTACCAATATGAAGGGTAAGTCCTTGCACGTGGGTTGCTTGTTGAATCTTTCCAAAAAGATGCAAAACATGACACAAAAATAAATGAAGGTACATAAATACATTGAAGAACTATATGGGTTGTTCATAAGATGTGAAAAATGTGATGGGGATGATTATATTGTTGCTAGGTATATCAATGGAATTTGATGCTTGCTAAAATGAAATCGCTCAGATATCATTTGAGCAACAAAAAGAATAGAAATAATTAAATTTATTAGGTTTTGATGATTTGGTGTTGTTGATATTTATTACTAATAACTTTTTTATTATTTTTCTTTCTAAAAACTTAGTTTTCATGTGATGGCCCTAAGGGGATGCTGGAAAACTTAGTTTTCATGTGATGGCCCTAAGGGGTTGTTGGAAAACTTAGTTTTGATGTGATGGATGAAAGGGGATACTCCCACTTGTTCTCAGACTTCAGAGAGCCTTAAAATGGATGAACACGTGTTGAACGTTGATTTTACTAACTCAACATTTTCTCAAGTTATTCACAAAGGTAGCCATTGCAACAGGGTTTGGTGGGAAGTTGTACCAAAAATTGTTTTGAAGGTTTTTGAGAAGGTAATAAAATCGTTTCTTAAGAAGCTCCTATGGAAAAGAAAAAAATTATATTTATATTCTAGTGCTTATGATAAACACACAAGGAATTCAAACCTTGAGAAAATTTTCAGCTAAATCTGAGTCAAGTCCATTATTAAGGTTTGGTTTAGCGAGTTCAAGGATAGATATAAATAAATACCCATAACTTGAAAAAAAATGTTTTATTTATTTCATTTAAAGAATAAACTGACTATGTTGACATTATCTCTTGAGGCCCTTGGATTTATATAACACCTTAGTAGTTATGTTTATGTCCACTACAAACTCTGTAATTGAGCACGATGTGTAACTCTAGTGTCCATTTAGGTGGTGTTTCTAGTCTTACAAATGTTGTTTTAGATGTTGGAGGGCCATATTTCAATATATTACATGTAATTTTATATCCATGATCCAAATTTCATTTTTAACCCTAGGCCTCCAAAGAAGAGATTATCTCAAGCTTATTCTATAAAAATGCTTGAAAGAAATTTTTTGTATTTAGATTAACATTAAAGTGTGAAAAGTAACTTGTGAGGTATATTAACCTTTGAAACAACTACTTTGATTCCAAATTCCTACCAATGGTTAAATTTTGGTTCACATCCCACTTAAGAAAACCTTTGTCCTCAACCTCAATCCTGGCATGATCTATTTTAATTCTTCGATGGTTTTAGATGTTGAGGAATTTTTGAAGTTCCTCAAGGTACATATGCTTAAATATTGGGTACACACTAATTTTGGTATTTCTAATGGATGAAGAAATGCAATATTTTATTAGGGAAAATTTTAGGGGCGAAATTTCACTAATTGGCTATTTTTTGGACATTTTCTAAAAAAAGAATCCGTTGTTTTGGTTTAAAATAACCCATTTTTTACATATATATGATTAAATGGATAATATTCACCAAAATATTATTAAATTTAATAGTAAATTACATATTTTTTATTGAGTATTTTCCTACATTCTATATGAATGACTTTTCAAACTAGAATAGTCACCTATAATACTATAAATAGGCATAATATTTGAATCCTTAAAAAATACCTTGTATTGTATAAAACAATAGAGAAACTCAACAATATGATTACCAAGATGAAGGGTAAGTACCTACCTATGGACTATTTGTGATGCCAAATACCCTTATTTCCCAACATATTCCAAATACCCTTGGTGCGACAAAAATTAGCCCTTGTGATGTAATATTTGATAAAATAATATAGAAGGTCAACAAGATGATTACTAAAATGAAGGGTATGTACCTTCTTATGGACTATTTGTAATGCCAAATACCCTTGTTGCCCAAAAATATGCTAAATACCCTTTCTACCCAGAGATATGCTAAATACCCTTGCTGCCACAAAATTTAGCCCTTCTAATGCAATATTTGATAAAATAATAAATAATTTCAACAATATGATTACCAAGATGAAGCATAAGTAGCTACCTGTGGACTATTTATGATGCCAAGTACCCTTGTTTCCAAAATAGATGCCAAATATCCTTGCTACCATATAAATTAGCCCTTTAGAAACACTTACAACCACAAATAGATGAATGTTGCCTCATTGATTACCTCAGAAAGAAACCTATTTTCCCAACTGAACATAGTCAATTCCTTCCTCTCCCTTATGGTTGAGATTTCCTGTAGAAATTATATGCACTAAGCATGCATATGTCCAAGATCCACCTGATCTCACACTATTTAACTTTATGCAAGATACTGAATCTATTCCACTTGTTAATATTTTGCAGAAAAATTAATTACACACACATGTGAAGCATAAACAAAAATTATCAATCGCACATAACACAGTTTTTAACCGAGAAAGCCTAAAGCTGAAAACCCCAACTATATATTATGTAACATGGAGATCATATGAAAATCGCATACAGACATACAAAGCTTATCACAAGCTCTCAGTACAGTACAATCGTCATACACTAATCAGGCCTAATCTTGCAAATCCATGCACCGATCTATGCCACCTGCTAGCCTGCCTCCACAGTGCAATCTCTGCTAAATAATAGCTCTGAATGAGTTTGACTAACTCTTGGATTGACTGCGCATTCCTCATTGACATCTCCACTGTGTGTTGGATGCAATCAATGCATCACTAATAGTCACAACAGATAGTCTATCTTGCCCTTTCACCTATCTCTCAACTGGTCTCCACTAAAACTGCCATGCACTGTAGTTAACTGATGTATTGTTCAGTTGATTAATGAGTTATTATTTATGAATTAATTAACTAATTAATTCACTCCACTCTCACTAGTGTATCAATCAGTTAGACTAGATACAACTAGCTCAACTGAGTCTAACTGAGTTAAACTAAATACAACTCCATAACTACTTCTTCCAACTATTTCATAACTCTGCCACTTGAGTTCTAACTGAGTCCTCCATGCAATAGCTCCATTAAACCCTTAGGAATAGCGTAATTCCTTCTGTCAGCTACTGTGCCACATCTGTGCATTGAACTGAAGTGCTCCAAGAGAATAAGTTGTTGTTTAGAGTCTGATTATTACTAAGAGCTAATAATAATCGACATGCATCTATTTTTAGATTAGAGATCTATAAATAGACTTTGCCCAATATTCTAAAAATAGAATTTCATATATTTTTCCAACTTGATCAACCATCCACAAATAGCATCCTGCAACTTCTGAAATATGATCGACATGTCTAAAAATAGACTTGCGCCAAAAATAGCCTACGGGCTCACTTAGTGAAGGAAACTCTTTTCACTAAGCTCATCATCTTGTTGAATCTCAACACTCCCTCTCAACAGGATAGGGATTATCTTTCACCCCAATCCTGCCTCTATGGTATTCGAATTTGCTCCTGGTGAGCGCCTTCGTCAGAATATCTGCATCCTGATCCTCCGTGGGAATGTATTGAATCAACATGATCTTCTGCTACACACAATCTCTGATATGATGATACTGGATATCAATATGTTTAGATCTATCATGAAAGACAGGATTAACCGAGAGTTTAATGCAACTATGATTATCACAATGAATCACCGTTGGATCTAAATGTGAACCGAACAAACCAACCAAAATCTTCCTCATCTAGATAGCCTCACATGTAGCTAAACTTGCTGCCATGTAGCCATGCAAATTCACCTTATCCATTTGTCTATACCATCAACCATACTCAGATGTGCCCCTGAGATATCTTAAGACATGCCTGCCCGCCTTCCAAAAGAGCTTGGTATGCTTAACCATCACTTGTGAAAGTTGGTTCACCGCATAGCATATGTTCGGTCTTGTATTGACTAAATACATGAGCGAACCCACCAACTGTCGATAAACAGTGGCATCCACTACCTCTACCGATGTAGCATCCTCTTTCTTCCAATTTCCTGGAAGAGGAGTGTCGATAGGCTTGCAGCCTTGCATGTGAAACTTATCCAGTATCTCCTGGGCATACTTTCCTTGAGACACAAACAGTTCACCTTCCTGCTGCCATCTTTCCAATCCAAGGAAATAATGAAGGAGGCCTAAATACTTCATCTCAAACTCCTTTGCAAGATCAGCCTTGCATGAGTGTATCAACTGCTCATCACCTGTTGGTATCAAATCATCAACATAAAGTACAATAATCAAAATCTTACCCTCAACCACAATCTGGTACAGGTTTTCATCCGCCTCACTCTTGGTGAAGACAAGTCCAATGAAATACCTGTCAATCCGAGTGTACCAAGCACGGGGTGCTTGTTTCAGCCCATATAGCGCTTTTTTGAGTCTGCACACATGCGACTCGCTGCCGAAGATCTCAAATCCTTCAGGCTGCTCAATGTACACATATTCCTCAATGATCCCATTAAGGAACGCAGTCTTCACATCCATCTGATGAATGTGCCAACCCATCTGTGCTGAGAGAGCAATGATGGTCCGTATAGAAGAATAATGTGCGACAGGTGCAAAGGTTTCTTCATAGTCAATCCCCTCAATCTGTGAGAAGCCCTGGGCAAAAAATATTGCTTATACTTCTCGACACTCCCATCGGCAGCTTGCTTTACCTTGTAGATCCATCTTGATCCTACAACTGATTTCCCCACCGGCCTTGGAACAATCTCCCAAGCACTGTTTCTGACAATGGAGTCATACTCCTCCACCATGGCATCTACCCATGTGGGCTCCTGCGCTTCTTCTTCAAAAGAAGATGGCTCTATCACAATACACTTGCTCATAAGAGCCATGTATCCAGTATATCATTCAGGTGACTGTCTCTGTCTGTGCTGTGATGTAGGAACTCCACCATTCTGTGCCGCATCCACCTTCAGTCTCTCAGCTTCTGTGGTACGCTTCCTACCTTGTCTAATGTTTGGTTCTGCATGAGTGGACTCCTCCACTACATGAATCTCCTCCTGTGGTTGATCCACATCTAGAGGCTCATCTTTGGGAATAATAAGTTCCTCCTCCGCATGTAAGTGTAGCTCCCTCTTAAGCGACAACTACATGGCTTTCACCTCATTGAATTTTATATCTCGTCACATAACAGTCATCCGACTATTTGGAAAATACACATGATAGTTATGGGGTGTTTCTGTGTACCCCACAAATGTCCCAAATTCTGTAGTCGGCTCCAACTTCTTCCTGGCATCCTTCATCATATGAATGTAAACAGGTGAGCCAAAAATCTTCAAATGAGAAATATCAGGCTTCTTACCAGTAAAATCTTCCTCGGGTGTACTCATGCCAAGTACTCTATGAGGACAACAGTTTTGCACATAAACCGCAGTGTTGCCTTCTTCTTCCCACAAGTGCATCGATAGGCCCTGATCATGCAACATCGCTCATGTTGCACCCACGATCGTTCTGTTCTTTCTCTTTGCGACCCCATTCTGTTGTGGGTTATGAGGCTCTATGAGTTCTCTTCGAATTCCTTCTTTGTTACAGAAGTCTTTGAATTCGCCAAAGATGTATTCACCACCATTATCGCTCCTTAGAGCTTTCACCTGCTTCCCCGACTCCTCCTCCACCAATGCCTTGAACTCACAAAACTTTGAGAACGTTTCACTCTTCTTCTGCATGAAGAAGATCCAACATCTACGAGAAAATTCATGGAAAAATATCACATAATACCTGTGTTTCGTTGTTGAAGCAACCCAGAATGGTCCACACACGTCTGTGTGAATTCTCTCCGAGATCACCGAAGCATGGTTCTCCTTCTCATGAAAGGTGGTCTTCACAAACTTACCCATTGTACATCCTTTGCACTGATCTGACTGTGCAAGAGTACCCTTGGGAAGTCCAGTAGAAATTTTTTGCAAAATCTTCAAAGCGCCATGGTGAAGATGGCCCAATCTCCTATGCCATAATTCACCCTCATCCCGACTCACCACTTCTTCTGCTTTGCCTACCATTGCAGCGCAACCATATACCTCTAGCTTGTAGAGGTTCTTAATTTAAACCCCTATATTCTTGGTTTGACCCATTATTTTATGTCGAAGGAAAGCTTTTCCCTCACTAAAAACAACATCATAACCCCTGTCTTCCAGCATTTCAAATGAGACCAAGTTCTTCTTCAGACCTGGAACATGCATGACATTCTTCAACAAGAATGGATTACCAGTCCTTGACATCTGAGTTCCTTCTCCTCCAAGTCACTGAACAACTCTTTGTATCTCGTCATATGGAAAGATGCACCACTGTCAAGATACCACACTGATCCCATGCAGCTTGAAACCAAGCATGTGATCAAGGAAAAATCCAGCTCAAATTGTGAGGCTAAGACCTCTCCAACTGCAGATCCAGCAACTTGCTTATTCTTCTTCTTATGTGGACAGTTAGTGGCAAAATGTCCATGCTCGTGACAGTGAAAACACTTCACTTTGGACAAGTCCTTCTTACCTTTCGCACTGGATTTAGAAGGATTTTTCTTCCCCTTCCCTTTCCTTGCTTTGGTAGCCAAAGCGAAATTTTCTTCATCTTCATTCTTCGATGAAGATCCATCTGTGGTGCCCCACCTTATCTCCTCCTGCACAAGATCTGACCAAAGTCACTCCCATCCTGGCAGTTTCTCCCGTCCATTGACAGAGTCTTCATAGCTATGCCAACTCTTAGAAAGCCCAAGGAGAGCCAAGCTCACCAAGTCTTCTTCATCAACAGTAACCCCCACACTTCCCAGCTCATCCTTGTAGTGGAAAAACTTCGTGAGGTATTTTGGAATACTGTCGTCTTTCTCCATCTTTATTTTTCTAAGCTTATCTTTAAGCACCAACTTCCTCTGGTCACTTCTGCTTTGGAACAAATCTGCCAAAGCCTTCCAAATTAAGAATGGAGTGGCTTTCCCATGAATGCTGGACACAATATGGTCCTTCACACCTTCCAACAGAATCCTCCTCGTCTTTGCAGTCTTCTTTTTCCATGCATCAAGTAATGCAGCATCGCTAGATCCCGGCTTAGGAACATTGCTATCGATGAACTCTGTTAGCCCATTATCCTCCATCACCGCCTCCATCCTGTCCTTCCAGGCTATGTAATTCGAGCTCCCATCAAGGGCATACTCCAATCTCAACCCGTTGAAAGACATTTCAATGTATACTCAATTTCTGCACCAAGAATCTTCTGTAGCAAATTCGAATTGTCCACTAGCACAAACTCACTTCACAATTGCAATCTTCAATCAACAATGCTCTGATACCATGTAGAAATTATATGCACTAAGCATGCGTATGTCCAAGATCCACCTGATCTCACACTATTTAACCTTATGCAAGATACTGAATCTATTCCACTTGTTAATCTTTTGCGGAAAAATTAATTGCACACACATGTGAAGCATAAACAAAAATTATCAATCGCACATAACGCAGTTTTTAACCGGGAAAGCCTGAAGCTGAAAACCCCAACTATATATTATGTAACATGGAGATCATATGAAAATCTCATACAAACATACATAATTTATCACAGCTACCGGTATATAAAGTACGTCATTACACTAATCAGGCCTAATCTTGCAAATCCATAGATCTATGCCACATACCTACCTGCTTTGCCTCCACTGCACAATCTCTGCTAAAGAATAGCTCTGAATGAATTCAAATTACTCTTGGATTGACTACGCAATCCTCATTGGCATATCCACTGTGTGTTGGATGCAATCAATGCATCACTAATAGTCACAACAGATAGTCTATCTTGCCCTTTCACCTATCTCTCCACTGGTCTCCACTGAAACTGCCATGCACTGTAGTTAGCGGATGTATTGTTCAGTTGATTAATGAGTTATTATTTATGAAATAATTCACTCCACTCTCACTAGTGTATCAATCAGTTAGACTATATACAACTAGCTCAACTGAGTCTAACTGAGTTAAACTAAATACAAATCCATAACTACTTCTTCCAACTGTGTCATAACTCTGCCACTTGAGTTCTAACTAATTCCTCCATGCAATAGCTCCAGTAAACCCTTAGGAATAGCGTAATTCCTTTTGTCAGTTGTTGTGCCACATCTGTGCGTTGAACTGAAGTGCTCCAAGAGAATAAGTTGTTGCTTAGAGTCTGATTATTATTAGGAGCTAATAATAATCGACATGCATCTATTTTTAGATCAGCGATCTATAAATAGACTTCGCCCAATATTTTAAAAATAGAATTTCATCTATTTTTCCAACTTGATCAACCATCCACAAATAGCATCCTGCAACTTCTGAAATATGATCGACATGTCTAAAAATAGACATAGTCTAAAAAATAGCTTGCGGGCCCACTTAGTGAAGGTGACTCTTTTCACTAAGCTCATCATCTTTTTGAATCTCAACAGTTCCTTCCAATCAACAAACAAAATCATCAATGTCACAATCGTCCCAACATATGTGATTGTCCCCTCATACCTAAATAGGAATTGGATCTCAAACTTGAAATCAAAGAAGCCAAAAATTCATAGGCATAACTCCTAAATGGGGGATCAGTAAGCCGTTGAGATATTTCCTTTGGTTCATGTTGAGTTTTCTCATGAGTAGTGTAGTTGTCAAAACTATCCTATTCCAAGTTCGGCTCCACTCCTCATATATCCAACTGCTCGTTAGCCATGACCTCCTTGATCAACTCATTTTCTTGTAAAATCCTAACGAATGATATCTTTTTCATGCACCTTCTTATTCCACATGTTGTTGCCCTCCTATTTTGCAGTGTATGTCTTTGTCGTGCCCCACATCCATTGCGTCAACCCTCTGCTATGCTCCTACTTCCTATTCTTGTCCTCTGCTATGCTCCTACTTCCTGCGCCAACCCTTTACTGCACTCTAATTTATCCTTTTCATGCTCCATGTTCCTGTTGCACGGTCTTACTATGCTAAAAAAAATTCAAAATTTTCTAGGTCCCAACAATAACTAATTAAAATTCCACAACAAATTTTTTCCCTACTGATACAATGTGTAATGCAAATAGTCAAAGATACAGGATTAGAACTAGAGGTTTTAGAGTAAAATCCACTAGAAGTGGGTGCACTAAAGAATAAGGCACAAGACTAAGAACACGAGCATCAAAGTAAAATTGCACAAATTCAAAACATTGACCTGGACTATAGCTGGATATATTTGGTCAAACCACATAGTTACTTTCTAATGACCAAATTAGTTACTGAAATAATAGAAAAATAACTTCCAGGTATTAAGGCATGTGTATTCGAGTGTCAGGTCAATGTGTAGCTTGATCCTCCCTCGTAGCTTGTAAATCTTCTATAGGCTTATTCACAATGGAAATCCTCTAATGAGGCTTCTCTAAGCATTACTTTAATAGACTAAAGGATTATTTTATCTTGAAAATAATAATAATAATAAACTTTTAGTTTCTCATTTTTATATTTTTATTTTATATTTTGTAATATTATTTAAACAACAAGATGACTTTGAACAAGGTGTTTTGATTTTTGCAAGAAAGTAGAGTTTGCATTGTTGTAAAGTTGATATTGATAGTGTATGAATGAAATCAGTTGCTACTAACTAATTACTCTTGTTATTATTGAAGCCTTAAGTGAAGAACCTATGTGTGAACACAGTGCATAACAATAAATTCAATTAACTATTTTAGTGAATTATATTTCCATTTACAATTGTTTTCTTATCTAGATCTGCATCACATGTTCTTCAAATTAAATGATTAATGTGAATTTAAACGAAATTCACTACTTTTGGCTTCATGTTTGTGTCACATTCATCCATATTCTATGTTTATTTTTGCATGGTTTTAGGTGCATATACTCTACAAGAAAATTGGTGGCTAGTCCATTGTGGACAAACTTAACATAGTTTTGTTTCGAGATATTGATTTTCAAACAAAACTAGAAATCATGCTACATAGTTTTCTTTCCTCATATTTACTTTCAGAACAAAATTAGAAGTCATGCTATAAAGGCAAGGAGTAGCTACTTTTCATGTATTTCCCTTTTGATTAATAATAAATTTAATAAAAATAATATTTAATTTTTTCAATTTAATTATTATAATTTTAATAATTTATATTATATTCTAATTTATTATAATCATATAATTATTTAAGTCCATGGGGTGTAGCTCAAGCGGCGATTTTGTTGATATGAAGTATTGTGTAAATGAAAATATCGAAGGTTCATTTACCCTATATGTAACCCAGACTTCGAAGAGGAGGACAAATTGTAGGCCCCATAGGTTATAGCGATAGTGACTAGAATCGACCTTGTGTCACGTGAGTATGAGATTGACCCAATTGTTGATTCCTCAGGCTACAAAAAAAGATCATATAATTATATAAATCATAATGAGTGTGGAAAAACATCAAGAACTGGGTTATATTGACGAACACTCCTCTTCGATAACATCTCGAGTAAATTTTCCCATTCCGGGCACTATTGATATTTGCACATCCTCTTCGTGGTTTCGCTTAACCTATGTTTTTTCTACTTCAGTTGGAATTTACTAACATTGTGGCATATTATATTCCACAATGAAGTCTTAGCCAATACTTTTTTCATGTATGTTATTAGTATATTGGAATTTGTGATAAAATACATTAACTTTTACCATTGGTCTCGTTTCTAGAAGGATTTTGATATTATGTAATCAAATATGTGTGTGTGTGTGTGTGTGGATTTTTTTTCTCAAATTTATCAACATTTATTATGAAATAAATTATTTCCCATGAGAGGTGCATTTTATAACCCAATATGAAGAAGATTTATAATTCCTTTCGTGCTCAAGCTCAAGTTGACATGTGTCCCTTTTAAAATAAACATAAAATATTATATAAATAAAAACAATGTCTACTATAATGAAAAAAAATGAATATAGATATTTGGCTACATTTAATTAAAAGTATTATACCAGCCTCGATCCATCTTAGAGGGATCAAATCTCTTTTCACTCTAAAATATGTTTGCATCTCAAGAGATTTGATTCATATCGATGCTTGGTAGATGCAGAATTAAGATGGATCTAGGTTGGTTTAATTATTAATTATAAAAAATTCTAATTATAGCAATAACTATAGTTTTATTTTTAGTTTATTTTAACCAATTTGAAATGTTAAATAAGATATTACAACATCTCTACCATACTCTGGGCTCGAGAATTTTATGCTTTTTATTTTTAATTGAATTTAATTTTTTATTTTATTTTGACCTAGTCAAAATATCTCTATCATCTTGGGTTGGAGTTGCATCTCAAGATATTTGATCTCTCTCAGTGCTTGGTAGATGCAGAGTTAAGATGGATCTAGGCTGGTTTAATTATTAATTATAATTATAACTACAATTTTATGTTTAGTTTATTTTGACCAAGTTGAAATGTTAAATAGGATACTATAACATCTCTACCATATTAGGCTAGAGAATTTTATGTTTTCTTTATTTCTTATTTTATTTTGACCGAGTCAAAATGTTTAACAAGACATGACAACATCTCTACCATCTTGGGCTAAAGAGCATCTCTCAGTGCAAAAACATTAATCATCTCACTTCCATTGCACTAAGGGGCTCACTCTACAACCTAATATGAGGAGTAACTCATGAGGTGTAGACCAATTGGTTTGTGTGGGGTTTAGTCCCCATCAAGTCACTGGTTAAAACCTCATGGAGAGGGGTTCAAGATGGGAGCCACCTTTGGGGCCATTAAAATATCCCTAGGGGTGTCCAAGCTCGATCGAGCTTCACACAATCTTGGTGATAACATCCCATTGATGGGAAGAATGTCCTTCCATTCAACATAATCCTAGTAATAACATCCCACTAGTGAGAAGACTGTCCTTCCATCCAACATTGGGGTTGGCCCCGACCTAGGGTTAGCCTAGTTTAATATATATATATATATATATATATATATAGCAAGAGAGAGAGAGAGAGAGAGAGAGAGAGAGTATGAAGAACTGTATTCCCTCTAGTGCCCAACCTCAAGTTGACACATGTCCATTCAAAATAAAACAAAATATTCTCTAAATGAGAAAAACAATGTCTATTATAGTAAAAATAAAAATGAATGTACATATTTAGTTAGTTTTAATTAAAAACTTTATGAAACATCAATCATCCCACTTTCATTGTGCTCACTCGATCGTTGTCTATATTAAATAGAGTATGAAAAAAATTGGTAAAAATATTTCACTCTCACTTTCATACATGAATAAATTATTTCAATCTCTATGTTAAGTAACATAATTTTACCCTCGGATCCAGGTGGCACTCCAAAGAATTGTCTTTCTCACTTTAACTTTCGTCATGAATTCTCTTAACAATGACACCCATGTGCCTTCAATGCCTTTTGTCTTACATCTTGAACGTCATTTTTTACATGCCCAATTCTCTTTCTTTGTACCAGCTTGGAGATCTACCTGTACCTCATGCTCATGCCTTATTCAATTTAGTAGTCTCCCCTTCGACACTGGAAAACTCTTTGCATAAATGACCCTCCCCTGCCCCACTCCTTGCTTTGCACCTCCCTAGAGTAGCTCTATAACTCTCTAATCCATCCATTCATTGTTCTTTGCAACCAAGGATCTTCGCTCTTAAATATTCATCCTGTAACAATGGTTCGTGAGAGTGGAAGAGTTGGGCGCAGTGATGGTAGTCAGGGTAGAGGGTGACCCCTTCATGAAGTTCAACTCGATGAAAACTATGATCTCTTTGACCCCAACATCCTTGTGCACATTTGATGCACAATCACCTCACTGGAAGCTAAAGAGAGAAGACACATTGGTGTTGGGCACTGGGGCGTAAGAAACATGTTGGCTTGACACATGTGGAAGCAAAAGAAGGCCAAAGAATTGATGACTTGGAAGGTGTTGGAGGCCAATGCCCAAGTGAGAAGTATATGACAATCTTCATGTTAATTATCGAGATTCTTCGACATCTTCTTCCTTCTTCTTCCTATCCAGGGAAAATTTTAAGGATGAAAATTATTCTTGAAGTTTAGAAACCTTGGCGAATCTGGTAGTCCATCATATGCAATCTATAAATTGTTTGACAATATTTTTGTAAAGTATTAAAATTTCTGATAATTTTATACAGTCTCTATATAATTTTTTGGCGATTTTTAAGGTGAAACAATTTTATACTATAATATTTGGGTGAATAAGTTTTAGAAAAAAATGGAAATTAGAGAATCTTTTGTTTGGAAAAATAATGGAAAATTAGCCGAGCTACGAATATTAGCCCCTAAAATTTCCCCTGCTCCTATCCTAATTTCTCCTTCATCCACCATCTCTCTGGATGGCTCGGGCTCCCACTCCTTCTCTCCAAAAAATCATACACCTTCCCTCGTGATTGATGACTTGCAGCTGCAAATCCAAGTGGGTCGGGAAGTAGAGAAGGATGCGGCACAAAGTAAATCAAGTTCATATGGTTGCCTCATAGTGGAGGAAAATTCGAAAGACACAACATCTCAACGGACACTCAACAACAAGCAGTAGGTCTCCTCAAACTCCAAAGGCAAGCATGTGACCTAAATTGATAACTCCTATATTTCCTACTCTTTCACATTACAGTTCTATGACCAACAATATGGCAAGGTATCACTGGCTTTTTTGTATCCCTACTATAAGTTTTCTATGTAACTTTCTCTGGTATAGTGTATGGACTGAATTTTTTCAGCTTTACACTTTCATGCAGTGGTTTCCCCTCGGTCGGAAAATGTTCCCAATTTTGCTATCACGTGAATCTCTATGGCTTTGAGCTCCTCATTTATTTCATGCCTACACGATATGTAATTCAATTTTGCTAATATAAAGTTCCTTGCTTGCTTACAAAAAAAACATAGTTTTATCTTAATTTTAGAAATAGATAAAGAAATTAAAAGTATATATATATATATGTGTGTGTGTGTGTGTGTGTATGTATATACATATACATAAATCTTCCTCACATTCAAAAGTATATATACATATACATATACATATACATATGTATATGTATATGTATATGTATATGTATATGTACTTTTGAATGTGAGGAAGATTTACATAATTTTTATAATTTTTGAAAATATTTTAATATAATATTTAAATAAACTATTTGAATATCCATGTTAACTAATATATTTCAATATATATAAAGAATAAGAAAAATGTTGACCATAATAAAATATTTTAATGTACAAATAATCTTATTATTCTACATTTTGGGTCTCATTATTATATATTTTGACCATCTTTTAGATATATATTTTTATAAATTTAGTCCAAAATCCAACAAAGCTTTGTTGAAATTGCTTGTTTAATCTATATGGTCTACACAATCAAAATTCCCAAGAGAATTTTTAAAGTTTTGTATCCATTATTCATTCAAAAATTCAATTTAAATCATGAAAATTTACATACAAATAAAACCAATATATATCCATCTTAAAAATGGATCTATCAAGCATGGATCATATCCCTTAAGATACTAACATTTTTTAATTAAACTTCTAAACTTCTCATTAATTTAATGAAAATGAGAAAAGTTATACTATATTATCCCTTACTTTATATGTATTTTTTATATTTTTTACAATTTCATATATATATATATATATATATATATATATATATATATATATATATATATATATATATATATATTAATTACGACTAAAAAGTGTATAATAACACTAAATCCAAAGAGTCTAGGTCCTTAATAAACCAATCTTGTTCATTATTTCTAGTTTTTTCTTTGTGGGATGACCATGTGATTGGCACAATAGGATATTATCCCCTCCATGCAGTTTTAAATCCCATGGGGAGACATGTTTGACTTGTTGTGATAGTACTCAAGGAGTAGGCTCCCCACCCTCATGGAGTCTCCACTCTTACTAAATCATAAACTTTTATTATATCCATCTTACAGGCTAGATTTTTGGGATGTCTAGCTTACGAGTTATTGGATATACGCTTCCTCACCAACATTAGTTAAGCCATAATTTTTTTGTTATAGTTGGCTTATGTGTTGTTGGATATACTCTAGTCATAAATTTCTAGTATATTTGGACTCTTGGTTTTACTGCTAGGATTGATCTTGGGCCTCACCCAAATTACTTAAGTCATAAATTTCTAGTATATCTAACTTATGACGTATTGGATATACTCTAGTCATAAATTTATGTTATATCTAGCTTACAAGCTATTGGATATACTCTAGTCATAAATTTTTGGTATATGTGGCTTATGGTTTATTGGATATACTCAGGTATATCTGGCTTATGGGCTTTGGATATACTCTAGCCATAACGTTGTAGTATATTTGGCTTATGAGTTGTTGGATATACTCTAGTCATAAATCTATGGTGTATTTAACTTATGAGTTGTTGGATATACTCTATGTTACCACACTGCTAGGTTTGATATTGGGCATTTCCCATACTCTAGTCATGATTTTTTGTTTTATATCTGGCTTATTGGTTGTTGGATATACTCTTGGTGTTACCACATTGCTAGGTTTGATCTTCAACATTTACCAGATTACTTGTGTCATAAATTTCTAGTATGTTGAATATACTCTCGAGGTTACCACACTGCTAAGTTTGGTCTTGGACTTTGCCGAGATTACTTAAGTCATACATTTTTGGTATATATTACTTATGGCGTGTTGGATATACTCTTGGTGTTATTGCTAGGTTTGATATTTGTCTTCTCCGAGATTACTCCAACAAATTACTGATTCAACATAACAAAAATAATACTAATAATAATAATAATAATAAAGAGTCATTTTGACTTTCAAATTAGAAATATTTAAAAATTATGGAGTCTTACTTTTCATTTGATTTTATAATTGTGTTACTTTATGGGTCTTAATAAGGTGTATATGTGCTCTAATTATATCTAAACAATAATTGTGCTGAAAGGTGCTCTATGGCCCAATATGGTAGAGATGTTGTAATATAATGTCATGTTTGACATTTTAACTTGGTCAAATTGCATAAAATTAATATTAAATTAAATTTAAAAAATAAAATTAATAATTATATAATTAATTTTAATTAATAATTATACCTTCCTAGATACATCTTAACTTTGGATCTACCAAGCATCGAGAGGGATCAAATCTCTTGAGATGCAAGCCTCGTTCATAGTGAAAATAGGTTTGATCCCTCTTGGTACTTGGTAGATCTAGAGTTAGGATGGTTATACAATAATTAAAATTATATATCACTTAATTATATTTCTAAAACTTATAAAATTAATTATAAATATAAAATATAATTAAAAAATAATTTGATAAAATTTTAACTAGTAGGCTAACTAATGACCCTTTTTTGAATATTTTTTTCAAGTCAATTTTGTTCAAAACCAGATAGAGATTTTTAGACAGCATAAGTTTAAGTTGTTTAATCTACAAAGATTGAGTGCCTCACAGATTTTGTAGGGTGTTTAATCTATTTATGCATTCAAAATTGCATTTTAAACAATAAAAATCACAATCTTACTAAAAATTGTATTGTTGAATTCCAACCAAAAAGTCATTTCATATATTAGTTAGACCTCACCAAAAAAAAATTGTTTGTTTGTTAGGTAATATGAGCCCTGGGATGATTGGCACGCCTAACTTGCGGCTTGAGTAATCATAACCCAAGGGCATCTGAGTTGTCAAAATCACCTAGAGATCGCACCCGACCTGGGCCACACCAGCCTCTAGCATGAATAGATTTTTGGCCATGAAATTTCGAATTGATGATCTTTTCACTAGATAGTACCTTAACAAAACACTTTATCATCATCTATTTTATGATGCATAAACTTAAAATATACCAAACTTTAATTTACCATATTTAATTTAATTAAAATTTTAAATAATTAAAACTTAAAATATAAATAGACTAAAATCAAATTGAGAATATATAATGTAACTTAATAGTTAAAGTTATTAATTACTACGACGCTAACATTTTTATGATTTTTATATTTAATATTAAAATATCATAGTCGTCCTTGTTGCATATTTTATATGAAAATTTGAAACTTCGTGAGGTTTTAACTAATGTAAGTGTATCTTTCTAGAAATTAATATTTAATATTTTGTGGGTCCATACATATATCTGTCGTATAATTTTTATGTATGTCATTTTAAGGACGTAAAGTTTTGTTCTTATACTTGATGTCATTCTTTACGGGTTTGGTAGGTTCCATAGGTCTATTTGATATGTATATAAATTATAAAAATAAATATTATTATTATTATTATTATTATTTAATAAAGAGCGTTTAGGAGTGGGCACTTTTTGTCTTGACATAATATCAATTCATATAGAAGGCAGTTACACCTCTCATTATATTTGGCACATATCACCATCATCATTATTATTATTATTATTCCCTAAGGAGGGTGCTTAGGAGTGGGTGTCCCCTGCCTTGACATAATATCAACTCACAAAGAAGGAAATTACACCTTTCATTATATTTGGCACATTGCATGTGCCCCTATCGCTTCATCAATCATGGCATGATGCCAACATGAGGTTAAATTCCATTTGAATGTTGCAAGTGGCGTAGGGAGGTACAAGAGGACTTGGTTGGCATTCATGGTGATTCCTTACCGCACTCAACCCAATTAACATGGCATTGGATCTGAATTTGTGTTATCATTCAACACGTAGGATGTCAACCATGGGAATTGTCACTACATTGTTATATGGCATTCAATATTTGAGCAAAATCCAACCCCTTTGGCATTTTTGGCTCCATTTCCTATCTTGGTGTCTTTCTTACAATTTCAATTACTACTTCTGGCCTCTGATTCCTGAGTTTGATGGTGCTCAAATCCTTGGCCTTTGAAACACTTTGTAATCTGAAGCATGCACCACATCCAAGGTTAACCATACTGAGAATAGCTAGAATTGGGATTTTATACACCAATTTCTCCTCACATTATCCATCAAATATTGTGCTCTTTACCTCTCTATGGATGTCACGCCACTCCTAGTAACAACTATCTCAATTCAACTATATTATTTATCTATCTATTCTCACTAAGGTTTTCTCCATTGTGGGTTTACCAATTTTTGGGCTTGAATTTCCTACTTGGGCATTTCAACAAGGTTCCATCTTTGGTGCCCCACCTTCTTCTCTTAACCCTTTCCATTTTTCAGGTCATCCTTTCACCTTATGTTCTTTGTTCTCTTGTTTTTCAATTATCTCTCCCTCACCACCTCAGATTTCCCTTCCATCTAGGTTTCCTCTTCTCCCCTTTTTTCTTTTCCATATCATTCCCCTATTGGTTTCTCATCCACCTGTTGATGGATGCAAAGGTGGTAGGTGGGGGGAATTCCTCTGTTTCCACCCAAATTGATTACCATGTTGCCTCTGCTTCCTAGCTTAGTGCTCAAAACCAAGCTTGTGATTGCATGGCTCGATATTAGGGAATCATTCCCGAAGTGGCCCAATAGGAAATTGAATGAGTGGAAGCTGAAGTGTGCCATAATCAATGTTTCATTCCTAAACCTCGTGTTGATGCCACCACTCATGTCTAGATCCTTAATACTCGGACTTCCACTCACATTTTTCCTTGTACATGTAAGAATTTAATGTTTAGTGGCACACTAAAATTTTCATTGGATGAGTCCTCACTTAATGTTTAGGAAATTAGCAAGAGAATTCTATTAGATTGGTATAGCTAGAGGAAAAATTGATAGTATAGACCACAAGTTGGTCATTCTATCAAGGAAATTAGCCAACATATCCTTCTCCTCGGATGAGGATGGTGAACAACCAACACGGATTCTTGGGTATTTTTCCCTATAGTTATTACGACTCACTAGCTTTTTGTTTGTAGCACTAGCAGTCCTTTTTTTTCCTATTCATGTCGATGTATGTCAAGGTTTGGTGCAACTAGCCTATTTATTATAAGTTTTTTGGTTATATGATGCTCTAGTTAGATAAGGTCTTAGCAACCTCAAGACTCTAAACTTACTAGTCTGGTTTCCCTTCAAGTAGACTAGTAGCAAAAAAATTTGTCTATATAATCATCATTTGATGTAATGCAAAGTGCCTAACCTCTTTATAAAAAAAACTCTTATATGTTATTGTTTTCCCTTAGTGTTTAATACATCAAAGTTGATATGCATCTTTGCTAATATTTTATAATCGATTGCGTTTGAATATTGTTATTAGGAAAACATGATTTTTTCATTAGTATTTAATTTATCAAATGTGCGAGTATTCAAAAATTAAGCCCTAGCAATGAAGATAAGTTGTCATGAACTATATTTAAAAATTCTTATCTCTAGTCCAAAGTTGGGAAAATCATAGATTAATCTAGTGAGTCTCAACTAGAAGACTTCATAGCTAACTCCAACTTGAAATAATTTATTTGAATTAATTAAATTAATTTGATGGAATTCAACTTTGAGCTATAATAACTAATAATTTAGTGAGAATCAACTAGAAATCTTTGTGACTCACTCTTGTTTGAAATGATTTGTTTGAATTAATCTAATCTATTGGAATATAAATAGAGATACTCTATCCCAAAAAAACAAAAATCTCTAGGTTCTGAAAAGATGTTTGTTTATATATATATCCAGGTTCTTAAAAGATATTTGTTTATATATATATGTGTGTGTGTGTGTGTTAGTTAATTAGGTATCAAATTTATAATTATTTTATGAAGTTAAAAAGTAAATAATTTTAACTCGTTTAATAAAGAATTTATTTTTGAAAGCAAAATAAAGTTTTTTTTTTAAATCTCATTAAATTAGAAAAAAAACATTATTTAAATATAAAATTTATTATTATTTTTTAAATAAAGTAAAAAAATAGATAATGGTAATTTTAGAGTCAACTTAAACCATAACCATCAATTTTTTTTTAAAATAACAATAATTATTTATAATTAAAAAATATTTGGTAAATGTTTCATTTTATTTTATATGATATATACTTTTTTTAAATTTTATATTACATACTATTTTACTCTATAAAATTATTTCAAACCTAATTTAAATATTTTAATATTATAATCTTAATTAATGTAAAATCAACCTTTTGATGATGAAATTGAGGACTATGATGGACATGATGATGGCTAAATTGAAGTCTTAAAAGAAAGTTGGCTATATCGTCGCATCAACTTTGTTTTTGTACTTACATATCCTTAAAGATCATACTCAAGCCTCTAAAAGAAGATGATGTCAAATTATAACGGGACAAAAGTTAAAAGTGAGCTGCATTATTTTTTATCTAAGTAAACTTTTTTAATATTTATATTTTATATAAAATATTAATAAAAAATTATTTTAAATTTATATTATTTATATAGTTCAAATGAATTTGACTATTTCAATGTGAAGAAGGTAGGTAGGATATCTCTACTCTATGAAGGTTCCCTGGTCACATAACATATATATCAACATTGTGGAAATTCTTTTTCTATAAATAATAAAAAAATAAAGGTAAAGTTAATTTATAAAAAAATAAAAGTAAAGTTAATTTATGTTTAATTAAAATATAATTTTCGAAATAAATAATTAATAATTTAAAATATAATTTTAGAAATAAATACTTTATATATTAAAAATATAATTATATGTTTTAAATATTTAATTATTAATACTGTGTTTTTTTTTCTCTAGAAATTTTCAGTTTTGTTAGAAAAAAAATTATTTTATTTTTGTTTGTTGTGATTTGTAAGACTAATTTATGGTTTAAGAAATTAGTAGGACTTATTTTCAAATTTCTTTAAGTTAGGCTTTCATAAGTATTGAATTTTATCCAAGGTGAAAAACACCTTATTTTCCATTATTATTATTTTTAATCAAAAAATATGAATAACCTTTAATGAACACATATATACAATGACATAAAACCATTTAATATAATATTCATAGATGCAATATAGATGCAATTCATATTTGAACCACTACATTAAGATGTCCTATAACTTTAAGCTAAATTTTAATGAAATTTAAACCTTAAACTCAATTATTGAAAAACTTAACAAATTTAAAAAATATTATATCATTAAAAAAATTTATTATATATATATATATATATAATCACAAATTTAAAAATAAATAAATCTAATCATGTATTCATTTTAATACTTATTTAATACTTTTAATTTTTAATTTTACTAAATAGTCTACCAAATTCATTTTAATAATACTTATTTAAAAATTTTAATTTTTAATTTCACTTATTTTTTTGCAATAGCTGAGGAAAGATCATGAAGCATCATATTTATAAAAACTATCAAGATGGATTTCAACCTCTCATTATTTGGGGACAAAAAGCAGAAAATGTCAACCTAATATCTTCTTCCTTTATAATTATTCTTTCACAATTGCAAAGTTTTATCAATTTTACTTTCCAGCTGCATATCTTCCATCACTAGAATTTGACTCTGGAGGGAGGCTGTGGGTGTACTTTTTTTACAAATTAAGTCTACCAACTTTCAACCCAGTTCAAAAGTAGCCCTAAATAAACCAGCACTACCCATCATTCACTGCTTAGGCTATAATTGCCATTATGAATTTCTGAATCAAAATACACAAAACAAAACAGTTTGAGTTAAATTATACTTTTTATCATTTGGTTTTAGTTTTCTGTAAACTATACTTTTTATCATTTGGATTTAGTTTTCTGTAATGCTGGAAACACAGTGGCAAGCACAGCAACAGTGAAACATGGAATATAGAGGACCCAAATGCTTTTTCAACATCATAACTCCCCCTGTAAACGTCTGAAATTCCTTTAAATTTCTCTGACGCAATCTGGTGAGGGTGGCCATAGAGAGCTGATGGATGATGGGATGGTTCATCTGAATCTTGGACTAAAAGCAAGCTATCTCCTTGATTCCTATTATATAAAGTGCAATTTCATTTTCACTCTTTAATGGATGCATTAAAAATGGGAAAAAAATTAATAAAGTGCAAGCAGGTGACCAGACAAACCCTCTCTGAAACCTGCAAGTACATTCATTACGTGCTGATCAATGAATGTGGGAGCCACTGCTACATGATTTTTATTATTATTCAAATATCACAATTTTATGAAGTTTAGTGTAGGAGGTTATGTTTTTATAGAAAAATAATAGAAATTATGTTTTTATAGAAAAATAATAGAAATTTCGATAAGATTTTGATAAAAAAAATTTGAAATTTTTGGAAATTTGGATTACAGTTGTCGACTTTTAAGATTTTGGGTATAGGTAACTGTCAACTTTTAAGATTTTAGGTGTAATTGAATTTTTATGATTAAATATTTTAAATATGAGATAGTTTTTGATAGTGTTAATCTATTTCTACTATTAAAAAAATATTCAAACACTGGCAGCACTGTCGAATATTTTGAAAAAAAAAATAATCCAACAAACCATAACTACAACCATCTAAACAAAATTGTCGCCTCAGTACACAACGTCTTTTATTACTCCGATTTATTACATCACAAGCAGTAAAATACCACCATATCGCTGGCACCAGATCACTGAATAATTAATTATTATCTCTTCCTGAACATTAGAATTGGATTGGAAAGGTAGGTCTGTCGGTAGAAAGGAGCTATTAACTGTTCCTGCTGCAGTTGAAGAACAGTAATAGTACTGTTTGGCGAGATTGTTACAATCTTCAAGGTTGTACGAGGCGAATGAAAGAAAAAATTGGCGTCCAGACAAAGTAACTACTGAAAAGTCTGTTCCCCCTCTGAGAGGCAACGTCACGAGCATCTAGCCGTTGATGTCATCCAGGGCATCGCTGTGGGGGCCTGCTGAACTAATGGTGCATGACTAATTCGACCAACGGAAAGGGAGGAGGAGACTAAGGCAGACTTAGATGTAGTGTCTTCAAGCTGCCATCCTCTTACGTACCTTTCTGAGAGGCCCACATCCATAATTGCAGGCATAAGCTCACCCCTACGTCGGTCCACACGGAATCCGTTTATTCTTCTGCTAAAGTCGTCGTTGGAGTGAGATGACACAAGAAATCCTTATTTTTTTCAATTTCAGATTGTAATCCATAGGGTTGGCTTAATTTGCTGCGCAGTAGTTGATGGACAATGTACATGGGTTGTAGAGTTGTTTACGGATAAACAGAA
The DNA here is from genome assembly GCA_034641835.2 of Pinus albicaulis. Lineage (NCBI taxonomy): Eukaryota > Viridiplantae > Streptophyta > Pinopsida > Pinales > Pinaceae > Pinus > Pinus albicaulis. Next base: position 579,406,608 of record CM076575.1, on the reverse strand, counting down.
TAATTTGGATGGTAAGTTTTTTCAAATTAGGTAGTTGGAATGTTTGAATTGTATTTTTATGGTGAAAATTTATTTAGTATCATTAAAGAAAGAAAGAAAGTAATTTTAATTTTAACGTCTACGAGGCTACAAATAGCCTATGCGACAGATTGCTTTTCTATCTGGCTCATGCAACTAGCTCCTTTCTTGCCGAGATTTACAATAAGTGCTCCCAGTTTCTCTACAAACTCTTTGCTGAATAGATTTCTAAAATGAAATGTTTTTCAATAAACTTTTAAAACACCCAAAATACTGAAATTTAAAAATTATAAACCAGATTTTCAAAAATCTTTACCAAAATTTTTCATAATCTTATAAAAATTTCTAAATTATTAAATATTTTTTTTTTAAACTAAAAAAAATTGTATATACATATGGATTATATATGTTCAAGTAAATTATGCAACTCGTTAGCAGTAACTGCCACAGCAGATTGGATAACTCCTCTATATTTATGGAATAAATGTCTCATCCATATATATATTTTAAAAATTTATAATTTTACCGAATTAAAAAATTAAAAATCATTAATGATATAAAATACATAATTTAAAATACTTAAAGAAAAAACAAGTAGTTTATTTTTTAATATTTAAAAGATATTATACTTTTAGACTTTGGTCTATGAGGTTGGAGAAATTTTATTAAATTGCCTTTGGTCTACGAGGTTGGAGAAATTTTATTAAATTAAAAAATTAAAAATCATCAATGATATAAAAAATAATTTAAAATACTTAAGGAAAAAAAAAAAAAAATTAATATTTAAAAGATATTATACTTATAGACTTTAGTCTACCAGGTTGGAGAAATGATAAAATTCATGAAAATTTTAATATTTTTTTCTTTTTATTATGTGTTTATTTTTAATATTAATTAATTTAGATTTAAGCTTGAAACATTTTATTCAAAAATACTTATACATATATATTTATATTTATATTTAATTTTATTTAGATTAATACATATTATATATTTTAAGAACTTATAATTTTATTGAATTAAAAGATCAAAAATCATTTATGATATAAAATACATAATTTAAAATACTTAAGGAAAAACAAGAAGTTTATTTTTTAATATTTAAAAGATATTATACTTTTAGACTTTGGAATACGAGGTTGGAGAAATTTTATTAAATTAAAAAATTAAAAACCATTAATGATATAAAATAAATAATTTAAAATACTTAAGGGAAAAAATATATTTTATAATATTTTAAAGATATTATACTTTTAGACTTTAGTCAACCAAGTTGGAGAAATGATTAAATTTAAGAAAATTTTAATATTTTTTTTTTTATTATGTATTTATTTTTAATATTAATTAATTTAGATTTAAGCTTGAAACATTTTACTCAAAAAGACTTATACATATATATTTATATTTGATTTGATTTAGATTAATACATATTATATATTTAAGATGGTGTATATAGTTTTATGTAATAATAAAAACATTTAAGTTATAATTTAGCTAGAATGGTGTTAGAGAAAGATTTTATTAATGAAATTTGTATAAAAAATAAACATAGGATAAAATATTTTATATGTTAATTAAATTATATGAATGCAAGTAATAATAAAGATATTTAAGTTATAATTTAGCTTTTCAAACAAATAAATATGTATAAAATATTTTATATGATAATTAAATTATATAAATATAAGTAATAATAAAAATATTTAAATTATAATTTAGTTAGAATTGTGTTGAGATTTTTTTTATAAAAAATAAAGAAATGTATAGGCGTGAAGGCAGACAGTGAAGAATGGAGGCTTTCTACATAGTCTGTATGAGTGGAGGTTATGGATGTGACAAGCGCCTGTATTTGTCAAAATCCAGCGACCACTTGTATGCACTATTGAAGGACACGTGGAGTACAGGATTCCTCGAGACCACATCCGGTTAAGCAAGGTTAGAATGGAGTTACTCATACCAAACCCTAACCATTTCGCAAGTCGGTGTTTCGGGTATAGGGTTTATTTGCAGCTGCAGTTTCTACATTGTCGTGGATTAGTTTTAAGACAGAAAGCTTGTTTAAGCAATGAGATTTGAAAGGGATCACGTGGATGTTGAGCTGGCGTCGAAGGACCTACTCACCTGCTGGGGACACGAGGTATCGGAGAAAAACTTGGACCGATTTTTTCCGGTCATTACAGAGGCAGAGCCGAAACCTACGGATTCTGGAGGTATTCGGGGTCTATCGAATGGGGCTGCGTTGCGAGAAGAAAGTTTGCAGAGTACTTTTAACTACGTATGGAAGGCGGGGAGTGCAAGAGGACCTGAGACAACAGAGGCCTCTAGGGGTTGTGGTGGAGGCGGCCAGCACAAGGCAATCTTGCAAACCCTCCCAACCTCTTCAGTGCCAGGTATTTCCCCTTTTCTGGTTCTCACAGGAGGGTTAGAAGATATTGTAGCCAGTTTTGGTTTTCAGGGTTCTGTGGGTTTGAAAGCTCTAGGGGATGAAAGGAATATAGGTCTGGAGCTGGGCCAAGGACGTTCACCAGAAGATTCTTTTTTTTTTAGAAACCCTAATCAGGGTCAGGGGTACAGTTTATTGGAGAATTTTCTCCTCTCGCAAGGAAGTGAAGTGGCCAGTACATGCCCGGTCTTGGTGAAGGGTTTGAAGTGAACCTCCAAGAATCTGAGCCAGTCTAGAAGAAAACAGGAGAGGGTTTTCTCACCTTTGGCAAAAGAAGGCGGAGTAGAAAGAATTTCGGATAGTCATAAAGGAACTAGCCAAGAGGAGTTTTTAGTGCCAGAAGCTAGGGTTTTGAAAAGGGAAGTTACAAATTATGCTGGAAAAATGAGACCTAGGTCGCCTTTAGCAGAAGTTGCAGATGCAGTCGAAAACCCTATGGAAGGAGAGGAAGGAGGAGGAAGAGGGTCTATAGGATCGAAAAGGAAAAATAATAAGGCCATCAGGAGGAAAGATGAATGTCCGTGTTGTGTTCTTGGAGTAGAGATCTGTATTGACGAAGTCATGGAATCTACTGAAACAATTCTTGTGGGTAGGGTCCGTGGAAGAAAATTCTCGACAAACTATATCACTGAATGGGTCAATTTGGAATGGAAGGATGCCCCAGAGAAAACTCTGGAAATTCAAGCTCTAGCTAAGGGTTGGTTTAGTTTGAATTTTGAACATAAAGAACACTTGGACTGGGTAATTGCAAGAAACTGGTGTTTAAGGAAGAGGCGAGTCCTGTTCCGTAGATGGACTCCGCTATTCGACGCACAGAGGGAAAAAATGGAAGAGTCTCCAGTATGGGTAAAAATTTCGGGACTCCATATTCCTTTTTGGATCGACTCTACCTTTCGTTCCATTGGAAATACCCTGGGACAATTTTTAGAAGTAGATACGTCTTTCAAACAATCAAGGGATCTGAGTGCGGCTAGGATTCTGGTAAATTTAAACCCCAGAGAAGGCCTAGCAGATGAAATGTGCTTGAAGTATTAGGATTATGAATACAACCGGATCTTGGACTATGAACATTTACCATTCCGATGTCACAGGTGCCACAAGTATGGGCACCTCGCTAAGGATTTTCCTCTTGGACATCGTCGCAAAAGAAAGCAGAAGAAGATGAATCATGAGGCCTTTCCATCTACTGGAGCTGAAGAGAATCGAGATCTTGAGGAGGATCTGATGGATGAGGAAGGGGGCCAGGACATGGCTATGGAGGAATTCGTGCCATCGGAGCATATGGAAAATCTTCCAAGTCAACATGCATCGGATCCAGATCTAGAGACTTCCCAGGCTATGAATCCTCCAATTGAAGCAGAGGCTAAAGGTTTTCCCTTGGAGTGTACGCCTCTTGTCTCTAATCCTTCTTCGGTTTCTTTCATATGCTCATCTGTTTTTGAACTTTCAAAGCCTGGTCCCTCCAAGCCCTTAGAGATGGAACATATTCAAATGCATGATATTATTGAGACCCTTGATAGCATTATCACATTTGTTCTATCATCTTCCTTGATCTCCCCCATTGATGTTGTATCTGAGCCTGATCCCTCCCTGTCTGGTCTCCTTGAGAAACCTCCTTACAACCTAAGATCTCTAGTGAATAAACCTTGGAAAAGAGAATCCATTGGAGGGTTGGAGTCTAACCATGCTCCGGTTGGGCCTATGAAGCTGAGAGGAAAGGAATCAAACCTCTCCAAGGCTCAAGTAAAAGCAAAAATTGACATAGCAGATGGGAAGCAGAGGTCTCTCTCTGGGGTGCTTCGAGCAGCGCAACCACCCTCTCATGGTTATCGATGATAACTCTCTCCTAAAATTGTATGGGTTTGGCTATTCAGCCTAACAAACTAGCGTTAAGGGAGCTAATGAAGTCGCACAAACCAGATGTTCTGCTTCTCCAAGAAACAATGGGTCAGGGGGAGGAGGTAAAAGGCCTTCTCTTAAGGATGTCTCCCTGATGGGTGTTCCAAGCCTTGGATGCCCATGGAAGATCTAGGGAACTACCGATGGGTTTTAACTCTACCAAAATGAAGGAGTTGTCTTCCTGGGGATCTGGAAATTCCCTGGCAATGGAAGTGTATTCAAAAAAGCTCTGTCACCCTCTTCTGTTACTCAATGTTTATGGGCCTTGTTTGGAGAGAGTGCAGTTCTGGGACAATATTTTTGTCTAATATTTTCTGAGGAACCCAAATCTCATCTTCAGAGGGGACCTAAATTTTTCCCTCGGGTTATCAGAATCCTGGGGACCCTCTACGAGGGCAGACTAGCTTACAAACTTCTTCAACAGTAAGTTGGCTTCCTCACAGCTAGTGGATGCTACTCTAATCAAGCCCAAGCCTACATGTAGGAATCAAAGAGTGGGCGAAGAATGGGTGGCAAAAAAATTGGATAGGTTCCTTCTTAGTGAAGATCTAGTGGCTAGATCCCCTGTCTTAAGACACTGTGTCGGGGAAGGAGGACTATCAAACCATCTCCCCATTTTTCTTGAGATTAAAGGCACTTAGAGGACACTGGGCGCTCCGTTCAAATTCAACTCCTCCTGGCTAAAAGATGAGACATATAACACTCTGTTCCATGCCACATGGAGGAAGGATAGACCAAGGGACCTTGGTAACATGTGTAAGCATTTTACAGAGAATCTGAAAAACATGAAGAAAGAAACCCGGGAATGGGAAAATCTCAAAATATTAAAGGAGGAGGAGGAGCTAAGGAAGGTCAATGAGGAACTAGATTTTCTTGAAAAGACGGAGGGGGCAGGATATTCCAATATTGATTCAAGGAACAAGATAAGGGATCTGGAAACTGCTAGGAAGAAAATCTTGTTGGAAAGGGAAGAAAGGTGGCATCTAAAAAGTAGGGCTCTCTAGCTTCAAGTGGGAGATGAAAACACAGAATTTTTCCAGAACTACACTAAGGAAGAAAAATTATAAACACCATTTAGGAACCGTAGATGGAGAATGGAGAATGGGCTCGTTCCTTTGAAGACCTCGCCTCTCTAGGAGTAAATCATTTTAAATCTCTTTTCAGAGCACCAACAGAGGCTTCTATAGCTGAAGTAATTAGGGTGGCTCAATTCTTTCCTAGTTTCATAGATGAGGAAGGAAATAATAGCATAATGGAGCCGGTTTCTAAAGAGGAAGTAGAAGGTATCCTAAATTCAATACAGAAGGATAAAATTCTAGGGTCGGATGGATGGACGGTGGAATTATTTCAACATTTTTTTGAATTATTAGGGGAGGATCTGGTAGAGGTGGTGGAAGGGTCCCATAGTTTTGGCTCAATTTACCAACCTAATGCTACTTTATTAGCTCTTATCCCTAAAAATGAACACCCAGTCTCCTTTGATGAATTTTGTCCCATTTCTCTCTGCTCCTATATCTACAAGATCATCTTGAAAGTGATAGCCACCCATCTAAAACCTTTCCTTTCAAAAAATATCTCGTTGGGAAAATTTGGATTCCTGGATGGAAGGAAAATACATGAGGCAGTTGGGGTAGCCCAAGAAACCCTCCATAGTCTCAAGCGAAGCAAGAAAAAAGGAGCTATTGTTAAAATTGATTTGTCAAAGGCTTATGATAGAATCAACTGGTTGTACTTGAGATTGCTAATGACTCATCTTGGTTTCAGGTTTGACTTCATAAACTAGGTAATGAGCTGTATCTCTTCATCTAGTATTTCTATCTTGATAAATGGTGCTGCAACAAGTTTTTTAATCCTCAAAGGGGTCTTCGCCATGGAAAATTTTAGGGGCTAATATTCGCAGGTGGGCTAATTTTCCATGTTTTCTCCAAAAAAAATATTCGCCAATTTCCATTTTTTTTATAGAAATGATTCACCCAAATTTTACAATATAAAATTATTTTATGTTAAAAATCGCCAAAATTATATAGACAGTATATATAAATCATTATAAATTTGAATAATTTGATAAATACATCAATAATCATTTTATATTTTACATATTAGGGACTAGTGAGATTCGCCAATTTTTTAAAATTCAAGATAATTTTCTATCCTTCAAATTTTCCCCAGTCTTCGCCAAGGGTGTCCCCTTTCACCCCTTCTATTCTTATTGGCAGCAGAGGGATTGAGTATGATGATTCATGAAGCGAAGAGGCATGGGGAACTAAAAGGAATTGAAGTGGTGGTGAATTTATTTGTTACTCACCTGTTGTTTGTCAACGATATTCTGTTGTTCAGCAATGGTAGTATGGAAGATTGTAGGTGTCTTAAGGAGCTGCTGGATATTTTTCTGAAAGCCACGGGCCTTAGCATAAACTGTCAAAAGTCCTCCCTGACAATGGCAGGTCTCTCCAGGGCCGAAGTGGGAAAAATCAAAGAATTATTTCACTTAGTCAAAAACCTTCAGGAAAAGTTCAAATACTTGGGCTTCTTCCTTAAGCCAGACTCATACCTTATCCACGATTAGAAATGTCTTATTGAAAAAATCGAGGCAAGAATGAAACACTAGAGTTTCAAATGGTTGTCCAGAGCAGGAAGACTAGTGTTAATAAAATCGGTTGCTATGGCCATCCCGATATACTGGGTTGGTTTATCTTGGGTCCCTAAGAGCATCCTCTCTTCAATAAATAAAGTGTGCAGTAGATTCTTATGGGTAGGATAAAAAATGGAACATGTGACGCCCTAGGTGGCCTGGGAGAAAATAGTAAGGCCGAAAGGATGGGGAGGTTGGGGAATAAAATAATTAGTCTCTTTCTCAAAATCTCAGGCAGCTAAACTAGCTTGGAGACTAATTACCCTAGATAATCTTTGGACATCTGTTACAAAAAGAAAATACATCGATCCCATGTCAATTCAAGACTGGTTGAGAATGCCTCAAAAAAATTATAAGAATTCCTTCATAGTGTGGAAAGAAACCATAGCCTCTGTCAATATCATAGAACGGGGACTAGCATGACAAGTGGGGGATGGATCCAGGGTTAGGCTAGGTCGTGACCCTTGGGTGGGATGTAATGGGAGTTTTTCTCTATCTAGAGATTTAATTGAGCTGCTGAATCATTGAGGATTCACTTCTCTGAGGCAGATTGCAAATTATGAAAGAAAAACAATGTGGAGTCAAGGGTGGATGAATGGGGATGATCTCCAGCTTGATGCAAGATGGTTGGGGGAATGGGAGGCCTTCACATTGGATCTTCAGAACTCTAACGTAAGATTATAGGAAAAGAGAGATAAGCTCAGATGGGTCCATTCCCCGTCTGGGATTTACTCACCAAAGTTTGGATACAACTGGCTCATGTCACAGAAAGGATGGGGGGAGCCGGAGTGGTGGTACAAGCCATTGTGGGAGTTGAAAGGGCCGGAAAAAACAAGATTTTTCTTCTAGTGCATTCTCCAAAACAAAGTTCCCACTTGGAATTTTCTTCATCACAGGGGAAAGATTGGCCCTAGTTGGTGCACTTTGTGCAAGGATAACCTTGAAACTATACAACATTTTTTTCTTACATGTCCTTTCAACATCAATCTTTGGAACGAATCTTTGAGGCTGCTAAAAATCCCACAGAGGTGGGAAGGACGAGAAGTGCAGGAAGCTTGGCAGAGATGGTGGCAAGAAGCTCCAAATGATAGGGTCAGAAACATCCCTTTGCTGATAGCTTGGGGAACCTGGATAGCTAGGAATCATACTATTTTTAAAGACTCTCCTTTTCCGATCAATATTTTGGCAGCGGAAGGAGTATCCATCTATGAATATATTCCAATTCCACCACATTCACAATAGCCATGAGTAATTCAACAAGAAAACATTAGGGGGGGACATCCCATGGGCTTATTTTGACGGGACCTCAGACCCACAAGATAGATGTGGAGCTGGTCTGGTCATACATGCTCCCTCCAGGAAAATTCTCAAAGCCTCGATTGGTCTGGGACAGAGGACAAATAACTATCACTAGTACATTTGGGGGAAATTCCGACACTTGGTTCTGACGCTTTTGACCAAATGTCAGAAATTTCCCCAAATTTTTTCAATCTCGCCCGAAACCGTCGCTATACTGACGTTTAGAGAAAAGTGTCACAATACCGACACTTAGACAAAGTGTCGTAATTGCAACGTTTGGAGGAAGACGTCGCAATTGCGACACTATGCCCCAAAGCGTCGCTATTGCGACGATTGCCTCCAAACGTCGAAAGTGCGACACAATGTCTAAGTGTCGCAATTGCAACGTTTGGAGGCATCTGTCACAACAGCAACGCTTTGGCCGCCATCGGTATAACGAAACTTATATGCGTGCTACATAAAAATGATTTTATTAAAAACTACATTAACGTATCCATCGCAATAGCGACGCTTTGGTCGCCGTCGGTATAATGACACTTATATGTGCGCTACATAAAAATGATTTTATTAAAAACTACATTAACGTCTGATATCACACGTGCATTCGCCCTCAGCTCTTGCAGAATAGCATTCGCCCTTAGCATGCGCCCTCAGCTCTTGCAGAACAACATTCGCCCTTAACATTCACCCTCAGCTCTTGCAGAACAAAATTCTCCCTCAGCATTCACCCTCATCTCTTGCATAACAGCATTCGCCCTCAGCATTCGCCCTCAACTCTTGCAGAACAACATTCACCCTCAGCATTCGCCCTCAGCTCTTGCAGAAAATCATTCGCCCTGCATTCGCCCTCAGCATTCGCCCTCAGCTCTTGCAAAACAACATTCGCCCTCAGCATTCGCCCTCAGCTCTTGCAGAACAGCATTTGCCCTCAGCTCTTGCAGAACAACATTCGCCCTAAGCATTCGCCCTCAGCTCTTGCAGAACATCATTCGCCCTCAGCTCTTATAGAACAGCATTCGCCCTTAGCTCTTGCAGAACAACATTCGCCCTCAGCATTCACCCTCAGCTCTTGCAGAACAACATTCGCCCTCAACTCTTGCAAAATGGTAAGTTCTTACTGCAAGCCCTTCCTCCTATAGTAGGGTTGACACTATTTGGGTTTTTTTGGTCAATTCCATTGGATTGTGTTAGGCTATAGGGTTCTCTCTAGATGTCTTCCAATGTTCTTTCGGATGAGTTTCAAAGAGGATGTGTAAGATGTTTTTGTGCTTGCATGAATTTGACTCCACCAGTTTCATGAAGTTTAAGCTATGGATTTTAGTTCGACAAACTCATCCATCTCAACACCCAGTAACGAATTTTCCTTGGTTTGATCTATATTGAAGGTGAAGTGCAAAGTGGTAGAGAATGGGAGATCAAAAGTCATCAACTTTATCACAAGGGTAGTACTCCAGATCGAAAGTGATGAGATTTAGTTCTCCAGATTTGGGGATTTTCTGATGACATACCAAAGGTCACATCCATATAACCATATCAAGGTCAATGTTGAGATCATTCTCATATAGATATAGGTCACTGATATATAGGGTTAATATCATCATCACTATCCATGGAAACCGAATGGTTACAAAATCTGTGATTGTGGTTGGCTCATTTATAATTATTACCCATTTACAGTAGAGCATAGAAACACTAAATATGGCTCGAGTAGAGCCTTTACAACAGGCAATGGAATTGCAGTTGCTTCATCAATAACCAATAGCTCCACTTGAGAAAACTTTTCATAATCTTGGGGCTGGATATACTGCAGAGCAAACAATTGTAGTTATCATTCATGCTCCAATATATTAATATACTTTTTACATTGAACTGAAGAAAGGGAAACAAACAAATGCTATCCATCATACAATGCTTTGACATAAGAGTTTTGAGTGACATACTTGAAAAAAAGAACTCATCCATTGATATTTATAATCATTTGAGTTATTCAAGTTAAACACAATGTCAAGAATCAAGATTCAATACCCTCTATTATCTTCATCACCCAATACAAGATTTAAATTTTTCCCAAAGAAACGCTTATTAATTTGGCAGCCATTATTTCTCCCTGCTTTAAAAACCCTACATTTAAATGAAAACAAGCATTGCATTTCAACTACAAAAATCTTTTAGTGTTAAAATGTACATGTGTGCATCACTCGTGTAGGGTATTCCTTTTCCACTTTCACATTATCCAAGAATGTGTGCAGTATAGTTCATATTTTTTGTGATTTAGATTATCTTGAAAAAGGAAAGGTAAATTATTTCCCATGGAAAAAAGAAGGTTTTCCCTTCTTACTACTGGAAATGGTACAACAAAGTACCATTTCTACCCGAAACTCCTATGAAACAGGAACCAAATAAAGGCCATGTCCTCAATGGACATCATTTGGCTTTGAAAATGGCCATTGCACCGTGTTGTTTCTTATATTACATCACGATAGTTTCTTAGGTCATTTCTTGTTTCTTGAGACGAAAAACAACCAAAGAAATTGTGAAGATCCTTTCAAGAAATAAATGACCATTTCTCAATCATATCTCAACTATTTTTTATTTTATTCAGTGGTTGCTTACTTTGAGAGAAATTTGACACTTTTGTAAGGAATATAACATAAAAACACAAAATGGGAAGGAATTGATGAGGTAGATGACCTTTAGTTGTTGTCAATTAAGAATTGATAATACACGATGCATGTTCTGTACTACAAACTAGAATCCTTCCTGGAGTTAGGACACAGAGTATTGAATCAAAGTTGTAGTTTCTAACTTCTTGTATTGGTTCATCAATCTTGAAATTCAGACATTGCATGTCTTCATTGCTTCATGTTTGAATAATTTGCATTATATCGTATAATAGGAAATTAGGAATTATGATTATTATTACTTTATGGATTTGTTAAGTTACTTTTAAGTTTTCATGGTTTAGTGTGAAATTATTCTTGTGTGCCCCTAGGCCCAGGTGAAGGAATGCCAAGGACTGAGAACCCTAGTTTTTAAATGGTATTGTTTCTTATACCCAAAAACCCCTCAACATCACTTCTTATTAGTTCTTAACAATAGGGTTGTAAACAATTTAAGAATTGATATAGCAAAATCTTGCACTTCTCAAGATAAAGTCCTAAAGCTAAAGTGTGATACCATGTGTAATTCAATAGCCCCATTGTCAACTCACCAACCTCGTTTCACTTCGGGCTAGCTCTCCTCCAACTCAAGGGGGGTTCTCCCTAGTAGATGTTAGGGATCTAATGGTCCAACCAAACCAAGTCAAGAGCCCCCTAACTCTCTATGTTTACTACTATCAATCAAAATATTGAACAATAGGGTCAGACATGCATCCTGAAGATAAAATTGCCAGGGTATTTTTGGGTAATTTCAAAGGGAAAGTCCCCAAACACATATAATCAAGGAATTATAACGTGATTTCAAACATTAAATATCAACAAAATCATTTAAAGGATATTGAAAAGAAAAAGGTGATGGAAGATAGAAAGTGCCTTACTTAAATGCTCTAAGGATTTTTCAATAGTGGCTCCAAAAGCTTCACTTCAAGGCCCTTCAAGATCGTCTCCAACAATGCTATACCATCAGCTTCAACAATGTTGCTCCAAAAATGTCCTCAAGGTCTTCACAACAAGTTTACTAGAAGTTGCTCCAACAATATATTCAATAAGGTATTCATTGTCAACTCATCTCTTGTTTGAGTGCCTTAATGTGCAATGACATGTTTCCAGGACTGAATTCAATGCAAGGCATATTTGAAACTCTAACTCTGTCTTTCGGTGTCTTATTAGAAATTATTTCAGTTTTCTTTTTGTGTTTTCAAGTTAGATATTGTTTTCAAGTTTTTACATTTATAATTTTATTGCAATGTGGCAGATTGATCAGGGCAGTACAGGAACAACCCCGAGACGAGATGATCGCGGAAAGAGGCCATCGAAAGAACATGTAAAGTGCTAGCATTGCTCTATCTTCAGGTATTTTAGTTATTTACATAATTGAAATAATATTAATTTTGTTCAAATATGCAGACACCTAGCCATGGTATCCGTGATGATTCCCTCTTTGAGGAAGAGCTTTCTTCATCCCTATCTCTAGTGTTGTTGTTGCGAAAAAAGGCACCAGATGCAAGGTCAGAATTTAATACTTTGATAGACGCGCCTCAAACACCTGAAACAGAAGAGAGGATAAAACAACTTATGAACCAACTAGAAACATATCAGGTAATAATAAAAATTAAAAAGGATATTTTTTTTGTTCTGCATGAGATGAATTGTGATAGTTTGATTTTTAATTTTTACATTGACTAAACTAACAAAAAGTTCTTTTGTATGTAGCGTTTTCTAGCACTTGCTAAAACCGGTGTTGGTGTTAGTGGGACATAAGGGCAAGAGATTGCCCAACAACCCTCTCGTACACCTTCTACTCCTTTAGGTGCCAGCTAAGAAACACACCCTGCCCAAGCAGACACCCAGCCAACCGCTGAACGTGTTGGCAGTGATGAGGCTGATATGGCCAACTACATTATTGTGTTTCCTAGAGCTACATGTGTCAGCTCCACAGGCACCATTAATTGCACATTGTTGGTGAATGATGAAGGTGTCCCTATAAAGCACGTACAACTCCCATGTAAATTTTAATATTTTAACTATTTCATGTACTCTATCTAAAACATATTTATCATGATTTTTATTTTTAAATTAATGATAATATCTTTTTTTTCTGTGTAGGAAACAATGAGTTCTACAGGTTTTTGGAGAGCCATGCGTTGGTAATTTTTGGCCCAACCATACGCACAAGGTGGAATTCCTAGAATTCCAACCTAAAAAAAGAACTTCTAGATTATCTGGAAGCCCTTTTTGGGGTCAGCACATTTGACAGAACAACGGTGGCTCGGGTAGCCGACAAATATTTGAAATATACTAGGGACACCTATAGGATGCAATTGAAATTTAACCCTAGATACGAGCATCCTCTCACAGTTCCAGAGAGTGAGTGGAGAGCACTCATCCATGACGAAAAAGAGAAAAGGGCAAAGAAAGAAGGAAAAATGCCAACTGGACCCGCAAGGTAAATTACAACTTTAATTCAATATCTTTAATTTTCTCTATGTCTAAAATAAAAGTGTGCTACGTCATATCTGAATTTAATCTTTTGATGCTAGGTTTCCTGACACCTCAAAGGAAACCAAAGCTAGGATTGAAAAAAAGTGCCATCACAAGCTAGGCCAGGGCGACTACTTGAAATTGGCCGCAAGAATTGTAATTAAGTAGCTAAACATCTTATAATTAATTGTATCGCCTTCCAACGTTTTTGTAATCCTATCAAATATGATTAAAAATACACAATCATATGTAATGTAGGGTGATGACTTTGGAACAAAAACTACAGAGGAAGATAAAAATATCGCTTTCCATTTCAGCTATCAAGCCGTAGTTGAATGTCACAAAAGCTTGGGGCAGGTTCCAAGATCCAGAATGCCTGATAAGGTAAAACATTAACCTTTCAATATGTTTGTTTTTTCCATAAATTTAATTTTTAAAAACTTTGTTTATATCAGGGGAGCAGCACTACCGACGAGGCAAATAACCCAATTTTAGAGCCAGATGTAGATGATCCTCACGTGCAACCTGATCATTGTAGTGGGGACCAGGCCAACAATGCTACTATCAGTGAGGGCCGTGATGGTAGTTAATTTCCACTTATAATTTTTTCTAATTATACCTTGATGGTTGTCCTTATAACGTTTTTTGTTTAAATGACAGAGAATGTTTCCCTTGAGGATCTTACCACCAAAGAGGAAGACAGGGCAACAGTCCCAACGGCGACAACTGGTGCACCAGGTAAATAATCTCATTGCAATTTTTTTTATTAATATTACCGAACTAGTTCAATGATATTTAAAAACCGACAATTAAAATTTAATATTATCTATTTTTGTAGGCGATGCCCCGTCACTGGATGAGCCCAGACATCGTGAATACGCAACTAGGTCAGCAGTGCGGGTTGAAAGGCACGAAACAAGAGCAGAGCACGATGATATTGATGATGTAATTAGGAGCTTTAAAAATAGGAAGAAGAAAAAGAAAATTTGACAATGTAAAATATTGTATTATTATAAGACAAACGTTACCATACTTGGAACGTTTTTTTGCGTTATATAAAAAACTCATTTATCATACTATTTATGTCAAGCATTAATTGCAATGTTTCCTTGCGTACTTTTTGTTGAATTGTTTTTTTATTAGTTATTGAATATTTTTTTTTATGCTCATGAAAGTAAAAAATGAAATATAGATTGGGTATTGGGGAATTGAGAGTGATGTGAGGGGGGGGAGGGGCCATAAAAGATTCCACCTTCACGTGGTTGGCCCTGTTTAGTAGAGAATAATTTATTGGATTGATTTAATCTTGGAGCAAACCTCCCTCGATCCAACATAGCAACAAAAAAGTCACTGTTGACTTAGTTGCTACTCTTTCAGATCGTGGGAGGCTTGTTCCAAGTTCATGCGACTCCAATAAATTGTTCTTGAAACGAAGAGGAGCTTATTTAGGTATGTTTTGACATTTTCAACATATCTTCTAACATTATCATAAGAATGCATCTTAGAGTAAAAAATACTACATCAATTACTTGTATTTATTGCATAGATAATGATGGATTTTGATTGAATTGGCAGTGCAGGTACAAATCCTCTTGCATAATGAGCAATACAACTTGTCAACCAGGGTCATGTCTAGGATATTTTTGCTTGTGCACTTGACCAAGTACGTAATGTCACATTTTGTAAGTTCCTTTATAGTTCATAATTCAATATTAAGCTTGTTCATGATTATTATCTAGGTTTTTTGTATGTGTTTTTTCATCTATTTGATTGTAATCAACTCTGCATGTTTCTTGTTGTTCACTATGATTTCTCCCATTACCACTCCCAGGATGAATCTGAATTTATTGTTACATAGGTTACTTTATTGTTACTATGATTTCTCCATTTATGATTTCATAGGTTACATCATGTAAAGTTGTCAATCTCAGGTTGGTGATGAGCTTTAGTTCTCCAGATTTGGGGCTTTTCTAATATTTTCTCCCTCATGTCATTCCTGCATCACCTCGTTGTTTGAGCATGCCACTTTTCTACCACATGTACCAATTGGCACATGTCAATCTCCTAGTGGTGCCACATTTCACCTATTTTCGGCCCACTTGACCACCTGAAAAACTCAAATCCACACACCATGTGTCTTTATCATGGACTGCCACATGTCCTAGATATTTAGGTCGATAGGCCTTCTGTTATGAAAGAGATCATTTTTTTTTTCATCAGCACTTCTTATCTAAGCACGACACCTGTTACTTGTTTAATCTGATGGTCACAGTCTCTCGGGTTACCTTCTAGGTTTGACATACCACTGGTTTCTAGTATATTTCCATAGAATCGGTCTGAAAATACCAACAACAATCCACACACCTGCAACCGTCGACAGACTTGTCGTTTTAGTAGCTGCATTTCTGCAACTGCCAATACACCTGCTGTTTTAGTTGCTGCATTTTGGCCACTGCCAATACACCTGCCGTTTCGTTCTCCTGGACTCTGTGTATGCATATTTTTCATATAATTTTATCACGAAGTTGGTTGCAGTGCTTTGACATGCCTTTGAATATTTTTGCAGGTTAGAAGACATTTCAGGCTAGAGCTATTGAATAGACTTGATGAGATAGTTGTATTTGATCCTCTTTCTCGTTATGAGCTCAGAAAATTTGCTAGACTACATATGAAATATGTAGTGATTCGTCTTGTAGACAGAGGTGTCTCTTTAGGGGTTACAGATGCTACTATGGATCTTGTTCTTCAGGAAGCCTATGATCCTGTAAGTAATCACTTTGTTTTGCTTTCTTTCTTATTCAGAGTCTATCTTTCCAGGGGATGTGCCCGTTATGGTTTGTTATGAGACCGTTGTCAATTTCATCACCGTCCTTCATAATATGTTCGATTGTGTTTATAAATAATAAACAATTATTACACCAAACAATAAACAATTAACTGTACTATGAGTAATATGATATATTGAAATAATTCTCATTATAATTTCATAACCTCTGCTCTCACTTGGTGGTGTCTATATCACTAAGTGTGTCTTATTTAAAATTATAGTTACAACAGACAATGAACAATCAACTGCACTGTGAGTGATATCTTGTAATAATTCTTATTATAATTTCCTAACCTCTACTCTCACTAGGTGTATATATCACTAGGTGTATATATTTTAAAATTATAGTTTCAATGGTAGATAAATTGTTATCTTAAAATTATAGCTTTCATGGTGATACCTTGTGATTGATAATGCAGTTTGAAGCAGATTTGGCTTTGACTAATATAGTCTCAGGAACCTCTGAGAATACAAAGGTTGTGATTGATTACGGGGCACTGCCTATATTTGTGGAACTTCTTACCTCTGGGAATGATAATGTTCGAGAACAGGTAGCACATTTATTTTAAAGGCATAAAATTATTCTTCACAACTATCTTTATATGTTTGTAATTTTGGAATTTGATTTAAAAAACTAGTACCCAACTTTGAGTTCAACTGGTGTTTGTGTAAGGCTGTTTGGGCTTTGGGAAATATTGCTGGAGACTCTGCAACATTTAGGGATCTTTCCCTCAGTCATGGAGCTCTGAGGTAGGTGCTTGCCCAGTTGAATGATACGGCCAGAATTTCAATGATAAGAAATGCTACATGGGCTCTGTCAAATTTTTGCCATGGTAAACCCCAAGCACTATTCGAACAGGTCAGCATAATACATTTTCTTCCTCTTCTTCTTAGTTCGCAGATACTGTGGATTTTTTTTATATATCTTGGTGCTTGGTAGATTTGGACGTAATATGGACCTAGGCGCTTGTTCATTACAATGACTCTGTCATCAGGTTTTAGAAAATGCTCAGAAATTTGGGTTTCACAAGGGGATTACCCTTGCTTGCAATTATCAATTATCAATCACATTCAAAAAAAGTCTTTCGTAGCATTGCTGAGCTCTTTGTAGGTGAATTTCTGAGGCAATTTCACAATATCTGAACTAAATTTGTCTGTCCTTTTCAATACTCTGTGCTTGTAACAGAACCAGACAAACAATCTAGTGGCCAATGCAAAAACAACAACACCTCCTGTTGCAATGCCTGCAATTCACCCTCTCTTCACGCATGAATGACTATGGCACCCTCTTTTGTGAACAGGTACTGGAGCTGAAGGTACTGGTTTCCATTAGGATTGTGGAATTCAACATCCAAAATAGTATCAAATTCCACTGCAATAGTATTCCCCGGTGAGGGCAACAGTTCATTGAGACCTATTGGACTCATCACCCCCAAATAGCCTCCAGGGCTACCCAGAGTGTGATCATCTGGAGCAATAACAAATGCTGATCCATCCCTAATTGAAACAAGAACAGGACCCACATTGGTTATAGAAAATGAGAAACACGTTTTGAAAGAAGAAGAAAATTTTGTATTAGGGTCCAGAAATCTAACTCGTCTATTGTACAATTCCCTACCTGCACTTCAAATTGGTACTCCTAACTCCATGCTAAGGCTCACTGTGCCATTCTTCAGATGAGCATCTTAACCTGAAGTTTGATTCCAAAAACCCAAGTCCCCTGTTCTATGCCCAAGACCTCTGTTACAACGAGTAGAGTTCTGAGCGAAATACTTCACAATAGGAAGCAAAAGAAACATCGCAAAATTGCTCGCTTTAGACTGATAATTTTCTGTGCGAAAATTCAACTGCGGATAGTAAAAACATAATATCAAACACAACCAATCCACAATGGAATTTGAACATGAGGATTTATAACCAGATAAAACCCTCTCCGGGTTAAAAGAATTACAGAATGGCTTTAAGATTCTAATTTCTACTAATGAGCGCTTACAACACCATAGCAATTACTGTCACAATGAAATCTGCTGGAAGCAAAGCCCTTGTATAGTTTCTACATTTCCACAGTGGAAGCAAGAATCTTACTATCTTTCATGATCTGGTTTTGTGGTCAGATCCTTTGCTATGGCTGTCTTGTTCTGCTAAACGTGAATCTGTCTTAGCTTTGGCTCTGGTTCTCATTTAGGATCGTGGCTATCTGATCTTGTTGTGGCTTTGACTATACAAACTTGTTCAATAGGAAAATGTTGACTTTGCCATATATAGGAGCTTCAATGGGTGCTCTCAAACTGCTCTACTACAGTAGTTTCACTCCAAGTGGAATTCTATAGTAATTGGCACCATCAATCTGCTTTGTTACAATGATGGCTCACGTCAAAAAACTGTGCTACAACCATTGGCACCATGAATCTTCTCTCTGCTTCGTCAAATGGTTGGCACCATCAACTGAATTTGCGCTCCTCGAGGTGATGACAGTGGCAAACACTTTTTTGGGCAGCTTTGTTTTGTCTCTGATTCAAGGCAGAACTATGTTGGCCTTGTTTTTTTAGTCCTTGGAACTTAGTTCTCTCATATTTGCCATCCTATCCCCAGTTTGCTACTGAGAAAGACATAACTTCACGATATTAAAATTGACTATTTTTGGCCATTTATCTTTAGTAATGGTACAACTTTAATTTGGTGCATTTGTACAGTATCTGAAGAGCACTCTCAAGCTGTTATTCAGTATTTTAGCATAACTACTACATTTAACTGCCATGCTCTAATATTTATATCAACCATAAGCATTATTAAGGTAGTTCCACGTTTGTGAAGCAGAAGGAATGCTTCTGACAGCTTCTTATCATAGTGGTACAATTCTGTTCGCAGTTTATCTTTTATAAACCTCAAATTTTCCAAACGTAGTAGAGAGTACAGTTTGCATCTCAAATTTTGGACAAATCTGTTTAGTATTCTACATAAAATGCATTAAGAATATAGTGTTGTGTCTACTAAGCACAAATAATTTTTGTACTGAGTCATCTAAACATCTTGACATCCTCCTTTTATATTCCTTTTTTGTTTTCGCAAAGTTTCCTCTACTACGGAAAATGTAATTATATTAATTTTTTTCCATCAATATACGGATTGGATCTAATTAGATGTAAACCCTTGCTACAGTGGTTATTCGAATGGGTTAGAATGTGCATTGTTATTTGTTTCTTTTGAAATACATGCATTACCACTATGCGAGATCTTTGCATTAATTTTGAAATGTTGAGATCTTTGCATTGATGTTGCCTCTGCTTGGTGGTGTCTCTGAGATTGAGCTGATCCAAAGGCAATGGATGTGCATCAGCGATCGATTGCTCTTTTCTAGTACTGTAATCCAAATCCTAGCATGCAAATAGGTGCCGCATCAATTATATCTAGGATTGATCGTTTTTTTCTCACCTTCACTTTAGGCTTGGAAAACTTTGTTCTATATTTTTTAACATTTGACTCACCTGATAGACAGTGATCTATGTGGGCATTTAAGGCTATATTGGATGTAGATGAGAAAGATCCACAAACAAGACAAACCTTTGGTATCATGGCCTCTGGAAGAGATCCAGGATTCCCAAATTATTCTTTCTTCTCAGGATCTGCCTTGCTCTTCTCCAAAGTTTGGATCTACCTTGTAGGCTCCTGCCTCTTCTACACTACTTGAATTGGAGCACCTCCATTATGATATCAAATCATCCACTACTATTAAATGACACAGGTTGCAGATGCTTTGATAGACTTGCCTTTTGGGCACTTCACCATGAACCAAGTTTTAAAATGTCACAACCCACTTGATATTTATCCCTAGCAAAAGTGTCACATGTGAAGATCAGGCTTTTGATGAAGCGAATAACTTGGTAAAGAGAATTTTTGATTGCTTATGTATTCGGCCCAACAATATAGATTTTGATGCACTATCATTTTTAACCATGTGCTAAAAAACATACAAAAAACTATGTTTTTAGTGAAATTTGAGTTCATAAGAATCGATGCCAGTCAAAATCTAGACCTTGCTCCCAGCTTACTGGTAAAAGGAGGTACTCATATTTCATGCAAGTAATGGAATGCCTTTTTCGTTGTTTTATCTCGTCTTATTCGAACTTCCAAGTCTAGCATCAATGATTGTCTTATGCTTCAGAAAAACGGTATTATGCTTTAGAGAAGTGTATCTACTTCTTATTATACTTCTTAACTTCCAAGTCTAGCATCAATGATTATTTTATGCTTCACACATAATCTAGTTTTCCTTATACTCCTTGAAACATTTTTTATTAGTTGAATGAGACAAACTTAAAAGGAGTAAGCTAATATATTAGCAAAAGGATTTCTGTCACAAATCTAAGATTCTTATAGGAATTCAATGGAAATTTCAGGCATCACCTGAGTAATCTTCAGTGTCTACAAATTTTGACATCTAGAGAGAAGTTTGTTACAAAATTAGGCAGCTCCTACTTGAAAAAATGTTGATGTTGATGCGTAGCAATCTCCTTCATTTATAGCCATGTCTTGGAATATTTTAAAATTCCAGAATAACAATGGAAAGAGTAATACTCTCCTCTTCTAACACACAGAAAATATTAAAATTTCTTCTCTAGAAACAGAGTTCAACAATTTGAAAAATTTCTATTCCTTCAAAAAAAAACTATTACAATTTCTTCCTCACTGAGAGGGATTACAAAATGTGACTCCTGCAAAACGCAGTGCACTCAAAATTCTTCTCTGTCTCTAAAACTACGCACTGTTGTGCTCTTCAAAACACTTACACTGCTATTGTGTGTAATAATAAACTTTACAACTACATTCCGAAATAGGCTCACATCCCTTTTCTTTTATATGCAACGCATATATTAAAAACATAACAAAATTATGCAAATAACAAATCTATTAAAATGCTCCTGGGGTCCACAATTTATAAATGTTTTAATATATATATATGTCGCATTTTGTTTTCAATAAAACTATTCTGCCGCGCGTTATATAAAATAAAACATATAACAAAACCTTTGTCAAAACTTCAAACGAACCCTTTAGCCATGGAGCCCACCAGACTTCAAACGACGATAAACCATAATTCAAACCAAATTCGCGTTCCAAAATAGCCTGCTGACGTCGGCCAAATTTGTGACGCGAAAACCAAATGAATTCCGCCCTAATCTTTTTCGGGTCCGAATTTGGGTTGGCGTACGGAGAGAGAGTTGTGACGCGAATTTCTTATCAAATTTGCCCTAATATTTTTCGGGTCCGGATTTCCACTGCACGAGCGGCCCAAACAAAGATCCACTCCAATCAATTTCTGCCACGTGTCCTCCTCTGGCTTGTCATATCAATCACATTAAATTTTAACGCCGTTGTTCAATCAATCGCATTAAGTTTTAACACTGTACAAGATCGGACCTCCACTCCTATTAGCGATTCCGCATGCTCCAATATGATCTGGCCTTCGGCTCTCATCAATGAGATTTATGATGGGCGTTCTTCGATGCCATTGCAGTCGGATCGATAAAATGGTGTTTCTCTATGGTTTCTTAGACGAGCCGCAACCTTTGAATTGCATATGCTCTCCGGTTGCTGGGTTACACTGCCTTGTCACTGTGATGGGAAGGAGAAGCCAGCTGAACTGTTGCTTAGACTTTGCTGCAAATCTACATTTCTCTCGGTCTAGTCTATGTCTGTCTTCCTCGGTTTCTTGGAATCTTGCTTCTCCGTCTCGTCTTGTTCCCACTGCTGAGACTGCACCCATGCCTCGTGTGTGTCAAAGGATGCGTTGCCGCAGGGGTAGTACCAGAGGCCAACCCCTGCACGCTCCCTCCAGCCCCTCAACCGAGTCGTCTTCCCAATCAAATGATTATTACGCAGGCCGCTATCCAAACACTAGAAGTGGGCGGGGTCAGGTTCTAGGATCTAGCCACCATATGGGCTCCCCTGCTCCTCATTTCCCCACCGCTTCACCTTCTCCCACGATATGCACTGCGCTTTTTTCCTTTAATTTCTCTCTGAATTGCCCATGAATCACAGCTTCAATCACCATGGTTTTCCGTGAAGAGTCCCAAGTGGAGGAAAAATGCACCCATCCGGTGGATCTGAGCTCAGAAAAAGCCCAGCTTTCGGGCCTTCAGGAGGGGAGTGGTGGTGTGAATGTGTAGGAACTAGATGCTTGAGATCCTAGACCTTCCGTGTCTGAAGCTGCTCCTGCCGAAGGATGGTGCCGAATTGTCGAAGAACCACTAGATGAGTAGCTGGTTCTCTTTGATTTGGTTTTCTTGCTTCGCAGCCCACTTAATTGGGCATGTTTTTGTTTATATTACTGTGCTGGACCTCTGTTTTATTTTTGAATTCTGTAAACAATGGTTCCCCTGCATGGGAAATACATTCAAGACTGGTTTCCCCGTATGAGGGCAGTCTTCTTTTTTGATTTTTTGAAAAATTTGCCATAAGTCTGGGAAATGTTTTTGACTTCGGTCATGCTGTAATTTTATTCCCACTGTTTATAGATTAACCTTACTTAGAAAAAAAAAAAATTACCCTGTTTCTATTTTAAACCTGTTTTTTGAAATACAGAACCATGTTTATATGATTGTTTATAGTCGAAGCATTGCGGGGTGGTTTATTATATTAGTATTTCACGGTCGAATTATGTTCATAACAATTGGAACGCCCATAATTCATAACAAATATTGGAGATTTACTGTCCTGTTTTAAAGTTTCATTTTTATGTTTGCCGAAGGATGGTGCCAAATTATCGAAGAACCACCGGATGAGTAGCTGCTTCTCTTTGGTTTGGTTTTCTTGCTTCGTGGCCCACTTAATTGGGCATGTTTTTGCTTATATTACTGTGCTAGACCTCTATTTTATTTTTGAATTCTATAAACACTGTAATCGTCAAAGATATCAAACGATGGTTCCCCTGCGTGGGCAATGCAACGACTTGAAAAACGTTCAAGATTGGTTTCCCCGTATGAGGGCAGTCTTCTTTTTTGATTTTTTGATGACAAATTTTCCATAAGTGGGCAATGTTTTTGACTTCGGTCATGCTGTAATTTTATTCCCACTTTTAATAGATTAACTTTACTTAGAAAAAAAAAATGTTGCCCTGTTTCTATTTTAAACCTGTTTTTTGAAATACAGAGCCATGTTTATATGATTGTTTATAGTCGAAGTGTTGCGGGGTGGTTTATTATATTAATATTTCATGGTCGAATTATGTTCATAACAATTGGAAAAAAAAAATGTTGCCCTGTTTCTATTTTAAACCTGTTTTTTGAAATACAGAGCCATGTTTATATGATTGTTTATAGTCGAAGCGCTGCGGGGTGGTTTATTATTTTAATATTTCACGGTCGAATTATGTTCATAACAATTGGAAAAAAAATGTTGCCCTGTTTCTATTTTAAACCTTTTTTTTGAAATACAGAGCCATGTTTATATGATTGTTTATGGTCGAAGCAATGCGGGGTGGTTTATTATATTAATATTTCACGGTCAAATTATGTTCATAACAATTGGAAAAAAAAAATGTTGCCCTATTTCTATTTTGAACCTGTTTTTTGAAATACATAGCCATGTTTATATGATTGTTTATAGTCGAAGCGTTGTGGGGTGGTTTATTATATTAATATTTCACGGTCGAATTATGTTCATAGCAATTGGAACGCCCACAATTCATAACAAATATTGGAGATTTACTGTCCTATTTTAGAGTTTCATTTTTTTTTTAATTGAACCCGCCGTCGGTATACCGACGCTTTGTAAGCATCGGTCTTCCAACGTTTTGAACGATTTCCATTTTCGTCGGTTTTGTGACATCCGTCGATATTGCGACAGTTCTTCCTAGGGTCGATATTGCGACGGTTTTGGAATGCGTTGGTATTGCGACACTTTTGCAATGCGTCAGTCTTGCGACACTTTTGTACGGCGTCGGAATTGCAACAGCTTAAAAATGTCAGAATAGCGACAGTATAAAAACATCGAAAGAGCGATGTTCAAAACGTCGAACCACATTTCATCGGAATTGCGACAGTTTACAAACGTCGGAAGAACGACGGTATCAAAATGTTGGAAGAGCGATGTTAAAAACGTCGAACCACATTTCGTCGGAATTGCGACTGTTTACAAACGTCGGAAGAGCAACGGTTTGGGAAATGTCGGAAGAGAGACACTTGTTTGGAAGCTATGAAAAAAGTATCGGTAGTGCGACACTTTGTCAAGGCGTTGGAATTGCGACGTAATGGAAAACCACGTTTTTCCTGTCCTCGAACTGTCTCTCTTGCGACGACTATGTGTCGAAATAGCGACGAAGTGGCCGTCAGAAATTGGGCCAAATTTTCTAGTGTATGCAGAGCTAAAAGCTTTACATCTTCTTCTATGTTGGCTTTCCTTTTTAAGTATTAGATAGGTTCAGATCTTTGGAGATTATTTAAGCATCATCAAGTGGTTCAATGGGACTCAAAGATGCATAAATTATATCTTGCTTCCATTACTTAATGAGGTATCCCAACTCAAAATCTTTTTTAATGAGATATATGTTTGCCACATTTACTCGGAGCGGAACCATGAAGCAGACCTTATTTCTAAAGAGGGCATTCAACATGATATGGGGCACTAGATAGCTATTGAATTCAAGGATGGGCTGGTTCGGAATATCGAATAGCCTGTTTTTATCTGATGATCCAATCACTACTGAAGCTTTTTTCCTTTTATTTCCATCAGACAATTTGTTGTTTTTCAGTTTTTAATTATACTTTAAATTTTGTCTCTATTTCGGACTATTTTCCTCAATGAGGAGGTCTAGGAGATAGGAGAAAAAATGTTTGTTTTCTAACAAATTTTGGACAATATGTATGAACTGGACTGATGTCTACCACCCAGTTTTTTATTTTCAAGGAGAATCTAAATGACTTTGTCTTTATACACCTTTGTTTCGGGCGTACATTTCCTAGAAAGGAAGCTCGAGGGGTGTAAAAAGACGGTGAGAATCTACTCATGTGTGAATATGGTTGGGAGGAGGAGGGCTTCCTCACACTCATCAACAGTAACTCCATCTCTCTTTTGGAAAAGGAGAGAAATGCAGTTTTTTGGAATGCACTTCACCATATACTATGTAACTTTCTTTGACTTAATAGATGGTTCGATTTTTTATTTGGAAAAAAAGAAAAGAAATGTATAAAATATTTTATATGGTAATTAAGTTATATAAATATAAGTAGTAATAAAAATATTCAAATTATAATTTAGTTAAAAATGGTGTTGAGAAAGTTTTTATTGATGAAATTTCAAAAAAAAATTAAACATATGTATAAAATATTTTATATGGTAATTAAATAATATTAATATAAGTTAAAATATTTTATATTATAATTCAATTATATAAATACAATTTTATGTGAATAATATAATTTTAATGAATATTTATTAATATTTTTACAAATTGATTATTGATTATAAGTATAATTTTTTTTGTAAAAATAATTTTTTTATAGGTTTTATATATGTATATGGAATGCCCATTTATTTTTTTAGGGTACATAGAGGGTTGCTACAAGGGTGTGTTTTTTCACCACTATTGTTTATTTTTGTTATAGACAGTTTGAGTAGGAAAATTGTCAGGGTAAATATCAACAAAAGTTTCGCTCATCTTCAAATCACAGAGAAGGTAATGATTACAGATCTATTATTTGTTGACGATGTTGTTGTAATTGGATATGTATCCATAAATCAATGGAAAGTGCTTCATGTAATCATTTCAAAATTCGTGGATGCATCTTGTCTTCTTATGAATTGTTATAAAACTATTTTCATCCACACCTATGTACTACAAGAGGTCATCTTTAAGATCACATATATCTTCCATGTCGGGATCTCACCTTTGGACGAAGACTTCTCCTACCTTGTCTATAGGTTAAAAAAAAAATGCTACGGTGTTATGGACTGGCATTGGATCATCAACAAATTTGAGTGCCAATTATCTCTATGGGCCCACAAATGGCTTTCAATGGGGAGTAGAATGATCCTCATTTATTCAATGATGCAAAATATTGTCGTGTATTGGATGCAATTATTTATGTTACCCAAGAAGGTTATTCAACAAATAAATGCCATCATCTCTAACTTTCTATGGTATGGGGCATGAGGAGGGAAACAATTCGACTTGGCTTGCCTAGGTGACATTTCAAAATCTAAGGACAATGGTGGATGGGGTTTGAAAGATATCAAACTCTTTGTTTGGGCTATATTGTTAAAGAGTTTCTGGAGGGCCATTTGTGGTTCTAGGATATGGAAATCAATGATAAAGGATAAATACATGGAAAATCAGTCCTTCATGGATTGATTTAGGGGTGGTATGGTACCCAAAAAATATGGATCACAAATTTGGCATAGTTTTTTGCACATTAAAAATGGATTATGGTTAATTTGCAATGGAAAATTGGTTCTAAGGAATCTGTTTTGGTTTGGACCGACCCAATCATAGGATTGCACAACACACACTAGCTTCTGGCATCGATCCTTCGTCATCTATAGGCAGAGGTGTATTTTCTTATTATCCAAATTCATATACATAATGACATTTACCACACATTACCAAAGTGAAAGGGTGCATTGAAACTGGGATTTAATGGGGCAAATGTCATTACATGGGATCGGTATAATATGGATATTCAATGTGTTGGGATATCTATTAGTCATGTTTGTGACAAGCTTAGATGGAGGGGGGCTCTTAGACAGGGTGAGATTGTCATATCAGAGACATACCAACTGATTTCTCTTTTCAAACTGGAAATTGAGAAAAAGTGTATTTTCCAGAGTGTGTGAGACTGGCACATGCCCCTAAAAATTAAAATTTTTGACTAGCTAGTATGGAGGAATAAAATCCTCGTGTGTGATAATTTGTGTAAACGTAGTTTCATTGGCTCAGGCATATGCTATCTGTGCAAAGGTGAGTATGAAGTGTATAATTTTAATGTGGATTCAAAAGCATCTCATGTAATGTACTAAAACATAAAACTAAAATCTACTCTACCAATATACGGAATTAAATTCAAAATCGATAACACAAATCATTAACATGCATCAAGATTAAACACACATACAAAAATATATATGTATCGGAAAACAATTTCTCAAAAGCCCTCACTATCTATATTGCATTAATCAAATAATATGGATGAATACAATATGTTCTACTCAACCCGCTCAAGTATCTTCTTTCCTCTACCTCACTGACTGAATTTGGCCAATACTTAGCCAATTTTCCAAGCCTCCAAGCTCCTATTTCCTTGCGATGTTCCTTGACGAGTTAAGCCCCTATTAATTAGGAAATTCCTCAATGAGAATTACACAATCCTTTAGGACTTCCTTAGACTACTTGCATGACCTATACAACTTGGAATATTATACAACTAATAGTACATTTCCTTTTAACTCCAATATAAAATGGGTAACTCAGATTTCATGCATGCATGAGTTAATTTCGGTTGATTGATCAATTAACTGGTTAAACACTGAGGATGCCCCCCACTACTAAACCTCTCACTAGTTACTCCAATATTTGGAACTAGTTTAACTAACCTTAACTCAATTCAATTGAATTAACTTTTTATAACTGATATTAACTCAACCTGGGATCCTAAAATTTAGGAATCATTGCACACAAAAATTTCACCCTCCAACTCGAATTAACTAAGATAATTGAGTGATAATAACTTAGTTAATTCACCCAGGTTGTCTACTAATGTGGAATTTCGAATTTTGCCTAAATTAATCAAAGGAAAAAATAAATTAGGAATTTCTTGTTTCATTTTCAACACTCCCTCTCAGCAAGAAAGGGAATATAAAATATCCCGATCCTGCTTCTATGGACCTCAAATTATCCAGTTGATAAGGCCTTTGTCAAAAAATCTGCATCTTGTTCCTTTGTCAGAATGTACTACAACAACATGATCCACCTCTACACACAATCTCGTAGATGGTGGTACCCGATATCAATGTGATTTGATCGATTGTGAAAGAATGGATTCACAAAGATTTTAATACAACTCTAATTATCATAGTGAATCACAGTAGGATACATCGTCTGGTCAAATACCCCAACTAGAATCTTTCTCATCCAGATAGCTTCACAAATTTCTTGACTGGAATCCATATACTCTACCTCCGCTGAGTTGATTGCAATTTATCTCTGCTTCCTATTGTACTAAGAAACTATTATTTGCCTAACATTGAAAATTCCTCCTAATGTGCTCTTCTTGTCTGATGGACTACATGCCCAATATGCATTTGTGAAGCCTTTTAGCTTCACTCCCTTCATCCATTTGTACCAAAGTCAAAAATAAGTGGTACCTCTAAGATATCATAGTACATGTTTAGCAACCCTCCAAAATAATTTGGTTGGTCGAACCATTGCTTGGCTCAATTGATTGACTGCATAACACATGTTCGACCATGTGTTCACCAAATACATGAGAGAACCCACCAATTTCCTGTAAACGGTAGCATCTACTTCCTCACCTGAAGTGACATCCTATTTCCTCTAGTTGGTTGCTAGAGGAGACTCCATGGATTCTCATATGTCTGTTTGGAACTTATGAAGTATCTTGTTGGCATACTTTCTGTGAGAGAAAAATAGTTCCTCTTCTCTCTACCATACTTCCAAACTAGGTAAATATTTCATCAACCCCATGTATTTCATTTCGAACTCTCTTACAATGTCCTCCTTGCAAGACCTGATAAGTTGTTCATCACTAGTCAAAATCAAGTCATTAACATATAAGACTATAATCAACAATTTACCTTCTACTAGAATGTGGTAAAAGTTTTCATCTACTTCACTTTTGGTGAATCCCAAACCAATGAGGTAGATATCAATCATGGTGTACCAAGCACGGGGTGTTTGCTTCAGCCATACAACGCTCGCTTGAGTCGACACACATGTGACTCTCTCTCAAAGGTCTCAAAACCTTCAGGTTGTTCAATGTAAACCTCCTCCTTAATCACTCCATTGAGGAATGATGTCTTCACATCCATCTAGTGGATTTTCCACCCCATCTGTGCAGCCAGAGAGAGAATTGATCTGATGGAAGAGTACCTTGCTACAGGGGCAAAGGTCTCTTCATAGTCAATCCCTTTTACCTGAGAGTACCTATTGGCCACGAATCTAGCCATGTGCTTATTTATTCTTCCATTTGCTACATGATTTAACATGTAAATCCATCTCGAACCCACCACTAACTTGTCTGCAAGTCTTGGGACCACTTCCCAAACACATTTTTTGACAATGGAATCATATTCCTCTACCATAACATCAATCGATACCGACTGCTCTACTTCTTCCTTGAATGAGTTTGGTAATGTCTCTACTAGCTCACTCATTAGAGCCATGTAGCCTGTGTACCATTCTAGTGACCTCCTCTTCCTGCACTGTGATGTGGGTGCTCCCACATTCTCTCTAGCATCCTGCAATAATTTTTCAGCTTCCCTAGTCTGCGTCCTTCCTTCCATGGATGTCTTTTCTTGAGTGGATGTCTCCACTCTCTTCTCCTCTGCATGTGATTGCTCCACATCTTCTTGAGGTTATTCCTTTGGAGTAAAAATCTCTTGATTTTCATGCAACTGAAGCTCCCTCTCAAGGGAACACTTCACTGCCTTCTCTTCATCAAAATTCACATCTCTACGAACAAATGTCATCCTGAGAGATGGCAGGTAGACCTGATAGTTGTGAGGTGTATCAGTGTACCCCAAAAATATGCCCAACTCAGCTGTCAGCTCTATATTTTTCCTTTATTCCTTGGAAACATGGAAATATACTGATGTTCCAAAGATCTTGAAGTGTGACACGTCTAGTTTCATCCCTAAAAGTATTCTTCTAGTACTCATCCCGAGAATCTAATGAGGACTCTTGTTCTGCACAAATACCATTGTGTTGCATTCTTTGGCCCATAAGTGCAGAGGTAAGCACTGGTCATGCAACATTTCCCGTGAAACTCCCATAATACTTACGTTCTTCCTCTCAGCCACCACATTTTTTTGTGGGTTATGGGGTTTTTTAAACTCCCTTCGAATGTCTTCCTTTGCACAAAAAAATTTAAACTCATTTGACACATATTCGCCACCATTATCACTCCTAAGAGCCTTCACTTTCATGTGAGTTTCTTTCTCAACAAGTGCTTTAAATTCAAAAAAAATGGAGAATGTCTGGTCTTTCTTCTGCATGAATAAAATCCAACACTTATGTGAGAAATCATCTACAAATATAACATAATACATGTTCTTGGCCATGGAGGATGTTGAGAAAGGTCTGCAAACATCAGAGTGGATCCTTTCAAGAATTGCATGCACCCTACCATCTCGATCATTGAAGGTGGATTTTGTGTGATTCCCCAAGGTACACCCTTTGCATGCATTTTTTTTCTCTGGTGCTTCATTGGGGAGGCTTGTAGTGATTTGTTGCATGATCTTCAACTCTCCATGGTGAAAATGGCCAAGTCTTCTATGCCATAATTCGCCAACATCTCGGCTCTGCACCTACTCCGCCTTTTTGCTCAAAGCAACGCAGGCCACCACATCCAACCTGTAGAGGTTCTTCACCTAAAACTCAATCTGCTTCACTTGTCCCATGGTGATGTGCCTCGAGAATTCCTTTCCTTAGTTGAATATCACATTGTAGCCACAATCTTCCAACACCGTGACAGGAACCAAATTCTTCTTTAGACCTAGAACAAGCATAAGATCCTTGATCCTGAGAGGGGAGCCAGAATCCCTCTGAAAATTAATTGTATCGATACCAGTCACATTATACCTCCCATCATCTCCCATATCGATGTGCATCTGGAGGTGTTTTTCCTCCAAGTTACTAAAGAAATATATGTTCCCCTTCATATGGAATGAGGCACTACTATCCAGATACCACACACTACCCATAATTATGTTTTCCATGCATGCAATGAGGGTAAAATCAAGCTCAAATTGTGAATCTACAGCTTCAATTTTCTCTCCTCTTGAGGGCTTATTTCCCACCTTCTTGTGTGGATGCTATGTGGCATAGTGTCCTAGTGCATGACAATGAAAGCACTTGATTTTGGACAAGCCCTTTTTCTTTCCCCATTAACTAGAATCTCCTTTGGATTGGGATTTCTTCCCTTTCCCTTTATTTGTCTTTCCAACCAAGGCACAATTCTCCTAATCCTCAAACTTGGATGACATCCCATATTTGTTGCTCCACATTCTTTCTTCCTGATCAGGAGCTCAAAATTATGCTCAAAATGAAAGTTGTCGGAAATGGTGTGGAACCTAAATGACCACGTTGATCTCGTCGTTCTGAATCTGTTGCATCTCATTTCGCGGAAAACCGACACAGCATGCTCCCAGAAACGAGATTTGTTCATTTTCCCAAACAGGAAAATTTTCCAAAAATGATAGCTGACAGGGAAAAAATATGGGCCAATGGCAAGCTACCACATGGCCTCTTTTGGTTGGTCGAAAGGTAATTTTTGAAGCCTATCAGGCCTCGCCACTTGTCTATTTTTTATTTCATTTGGTTTGGGTGAATTTGATTGGTTGGTGTGATGGCCAACCACATGTTGCCACGTGTCCCAACCAGAGGCTGCCACGTGGCAGCATCAGAGGCCACCAAAATTTGTTAAGGGTTGAGCGGACCGGGTGCGTGTCGAACACGAGACCTCCGTCCAACTAACAACACCACTTACCAATGGACCACTGTTAGGCATTTTTTAAACAAGGGTAAAAAAAATTATATGAATTTAGGTTTGGTAGAGTTCAGGGGTAAGGGGCCAGGGCTAAGCCCCGACCCCCCCATATGGTATTACACATGACCATTCACCGAAGACCAAGGGCACAGAAGAGGTAAAGACCGCCACCCAAAATCGCCACAAGACAACCCATGTGACAACCATTACCACTAACCACCACAACTAGGTCCAGTCACACCATCGTAAACTGAGACCACCACCAAAAGCCTCGGGTGCCCATGTGATAGCTCTAGACCCTGACCGCCGATGGTCAGGATAGTCGTCCGACATTTTATATTAAAAAAATATTATTCGGCACTAATACATATGATTGAAATTTCAGTTTTTAGGCGTTATTAGGCATTTTAATGCGCCGACAATTTCACCCGGAATTCTGGAAAATTGTCGCTCAGTTAGTCAAAATAAAGGCGAAATTGTAGGACCGGTCTGGATTTTGGGGAAATTGTTGTGCGGTTAGCAACAAAACTAGGGAGGCTCATAGCTTCTTCAGTTTTTGACCAAATTTGGATCAGAAAGAGGCCAGACAGGAATCTTTGGTTATTCTGAAGTTGATGGAATATGCTTTGAAGCCAAATTTTGAGCATTGTAAATGTATGTAATCACCATTTTGAGCATAATTAAAGAGGGCCAAGCCATTGGAAGCTGGACCAAGGAGAGGTAGCCTAGGAGGGGTGAACTCCTTCATCATTTTCTATGTTGTGGTTATTATTATGGTGCATTTTTCTATTATTTCTGTATATTTCAGAGTCTAATTTCATGATAAAAGTGTTTAAAAATTAACATAAATCTCTCTAAAAATCAATTTAATCACTTGCAATTTACAAAAACTCAAGCACATTTTAATTAAGATCTCATACATCTCACTTGCTGCACTAGATCAGACCATAACCGCTCCCATTGTGGTAGTCTCTCTCTACCATTTACATAATCTTGATAACTATGCCAACTCTTGGGAAGACCCAACATAGCTAGAGCTACCAAATATTCTTCAGGAATAGTATCACTGACCTCGCCAAGTTCATTATGATGCCTTGTAAACCTACTCAGGTACTACATAATTGGTTCATTCTTTTGCATCTTTTTTTTTTAAGCTTGTCCTTAAGCGCCAACTTCCTGTGGTCACTAGTATTATGGGAAAAATATGTCAGTGCTTGCCACATTGCATAAATAGTCTCTTTCTCGTGGATATTAGAGACAATATGGTCTCGTACTCCCTCCAATATGATTCTACTTACCCTAGAAACACACTTCTTCCATTCTCCTAGATTCTGAGCATCAACTATTGTTGGTTTAGGAACACCATTATAAATGTAATCCTTCAACCCATTATCCTATAGTACTGCCTCCATTTAGTCCCTCCATGCAACATAATTCGAGCTTCACTCAAGGGCATACTCGAGCCTTAGTCCATTGAAAGTCATCTTCTTAGTCCTGAAGAAATCCTGCAACCTAATTTGCAACCTCAAACCTCCTGCAATGACAACTTCAAATTCTCTTCTCTAATATGAATCTAGCTCTGATACCATTTAAAATTTGAATGTAGATTAAAAAATTCTCATGTAATGTACTAAAACACAAAACTCAAATATACTCTAGTAATTTGCAAAAGTATATTCACGATCAAATACACAAATCATTAACATGCATCAAGATCAACACACATACACAAAGATATATCTAAGGGAAAGAAACTGCACAAAACCCCTTACTATATATATTACATTAATCAAATAATTTGGATGAATACAATATGCTTTGCTCAACCTTGAGCTCAACCTGCACATGTATCTTTTATCCTCTACCTTTCTTACTTACTTTTTCCAACACTTAGCCAATTTTCCAAACCTCCAAGCTCCTATTTCCTTGAGGAATTAGGCCCTTATTAATTAGGAAACACCTCAATGATAATTGCACAATTCCTTTATAACCTCCTTTTACTGCATGCATAACATGTACAAATTTGAATATTCTACAACTGATAGTACACTTTCCTTTAACTCCAATCTCAACTAGGTAACTCTAATTTCATGAATGCGTGAGTTAATTTAGGTTAATTGATCAATTAACTAGTTAAACATTGAAGATGCACCCCACTGCTAGATCTCCCATTAGTTCCTCCAACATTTGGAACTAGTTTATCTGACCTTAACTCAATTTAATTGAATTAAATTGTTACAATTGAAATTAACTCAACCTAGGCTCCTAAAATTTAGGAATCACTGTACACAACTCAAGTTCACCCTCCATCTCGAATTAACTAAGATAACTATGTGATAATAACTCAACTAACTCATTCAAGTTGACTGCTGATGTTGAATTTTGATTTTCTCCTAGTTTAATCAAAGGAAAAATTAAATTAGGAATTTCTTACTACATTTTCAACATGAAGAAACATTTCAATTATTTATAAAGTGTCCCTTTACTATCGCCACCTAAGAACGTGTTTTACAATGTCTAAACATTCATATGAGGTGGTATTATATGTCCTTGGTTGAATGCATTGAGCGTTGGTTGTCTCTATTTGGTGTCGATCGCTCTCTTTTTTTATAATATGCAGCATATAGAAGGCTGTCTCAATTTGGTGTTGATTGTTCCCTTTCTTTTTATAATATGGAACATATGGAAAGGTAGAATTGATGTCATATTTGAGGGTAGTAATTATGTCATTGACTACATATGTGCTTCAATTTTTTCCTCATATAAAGAATATGGTAGCAGGGTTCATAATGCAAAGCCTCAGAGGAATATCATGATACCACATTGTGCTCAATATCTAGTTGGTTTTTTCGACCTTTGTTGCACAACATGGATGTTTTGGTTGTGGTGCCCACATTAATATATTGCAAAACATGAGGTATAATTTATACTGGAGTGAAGGTGTGGGTTCAAATACTAGGGTCATGGTGGTCGCATTATGGGGACTTCTTTTTTGTGTGAGGAAGCTTGATCTTACCACTATCAGCATATATGTTGATGCCATGGTGATTATCAATTGGATTAGAGGTCAAGCTACTTTAGCTCCACCTCTAATTCAAAACCGGATGAGGTGGATAGGGGTGTTAAAATACCCTTTTCACGTGATCTCATTTGCACATGTATATCGAGAATATAACACTATTGTTGATTCCCTTTCAAAACAAGGTCTCACGTCTCCTCCTAGGTGCATAAACTACGAGATACTTCTCCAGGGTGTCTGAAGGTAGTGTGGATCCATTCCCTTGGTATGACTATGCAATGGTTTATTTTGGACTCCTCTCGATGATGGATGCACTGCTTTGGAACTTTCCTTTTGAATGGTATGTTTTTTGTGATGATGGTGATATAAATTTATTATTGTTGGGATTTCAATGTTCCCATCACTACGCACAATTTTTTAGTGCTTGAGTGAATGTATGTTTATTGAATTTTTTTATTGAAAGACTTGGATAGATGATGTTGAAATACTTTTTATATTTTGTTTTTATTATGATATTTTATGCAAAATGTTGGCATTTTTGGACTTTGGACTATATAATGGGTTATTTATTTGTAATAGAAAACTTATGGATTTTTCTTTTGTGGGAAAAAAAGTTATATATACTCATATGTTAGGAGAGTAATTCCAAACACATAAATATGTTTATTTTAATATAAAAATTTGTAAAATCCAAATAATATGGGCTTGTCCATCCATTTTATAGGGTTTTACACAAAGTATTTATACAAATAAACTATTGACAAAGAAATTTCTTCATGTGGAAAAAACATATTTAACTAAGTACCAACTACTTCACTTTCTATAAACACGATCAATTCCTTCACCTGTCTATTCACTTCATATTTCATAGATTTAAAGTAAAGAATTCTAAATAAAGTAGAGGTTACCAAGGGGTAAATTTTAATTATGCAAACCTAATATTCAAATTATAACAATCTTAATATAAACATAATCGATGGGCATGTAAGTCGGGGCATGTAAGTCGTCAAAATCATCTGATACATGGGCATCTAAGCCATCAAAATCACCTGATTTAGAGGTTTCTAAGCCATCAAAATCATCGGGGAATCACAATTGGCATGGGAAGCATCAACGCTTAACATGACTTGATTTTTGGACTTCACATCACAAAGCACCTTAATAAAATACCCCATCATTATCTATTTTGCCCTTCACATCACAAAGTGCCTTAATAATATACGCCATCATTATCTATTCTAATACTTGTGGGCAATTTTGTTTATTAATTTTAATATAATGTTATTTAAGTTATTAATTTTAATGTAATGCTATTTAAAGTAAAAACACTTATTTATATTAAGTAGTAAAAACTATTTTTTAGTTTATTACTTTGTTCCTAAATAAGTGGGTTTGACAAATGGAGATCCACAATCACATGCCACTAAAAATCACCTAAATAGTGTTTGACTACCATACCAACCAATGTTATGATTGGAGTTGTTTGTACTTATTGTTAAATTTAATTCAAAATAACCTTTTCACCACAAAATATTTTAATAAAAAACCTTATATAATAAACCCGAAAATCACCTAAATAGTGTTTGACTTGGACTATACCAACCCATTTTATGATTGGACTTGTCTATGCTTATTGTTAAATTTATATTTCTGAAATTCAAAATAATCTTTCCACCACAAAATATTTTAAGAAAAAACCTTATATAATAAACCATTTCGGACTTAATAAATTAATTATATAATTTTTATATTAAAAATATATTAACATTTAATTATTCTACAATGTATTATTAACATTTAATTATTCTACATGCTTCAATGATTTGATGTTAAATTTAAGCCTAAATCAAATCATTTTTCTACAATTTTTTCACTGGTTGGATGATAAATTTTCACCTAAATCAAGTCAATATCAATGCACACAAATACATTATAAAAAATCCTATATTCTTCACTGATTTGATAAAATTTTCATCGAAATCAAATCAAATCAAATCAACATCCAATGAACACATTATATTATATTTTTATTGATATTTTCAAATTAAAGAAAAATTGAAATGATAATATTTTGACACCACATTCTTCACTGATTTGATGGTAAATTTTCAACCGAAATCAAATTCCAATGAAAACAAATAAAGAAAGACCGACCCATAATATATAATAGATGGTTGTGTGCACTTTATGCTTTTATCAATTATTGTGGCCAGCGGTTGCCTTCCTGCTCTGTTCTGTTGCTTTCATATCTCTAACTTTCAAATATTATTTATTGCAATCCGAACTGGGAGACTCCCTGAGCTGTAATATTAAATTACTCAGTCCGCGTTCCTCTAGACTTTCGTTGGGTGAATGGAAGTCAAATATCGTAATTATGAATTGAGTCGACCTGAGAATCGGCATTGGATTTTATTGAAGATTGCGATGCTCTTTTTGAGGTGAAAAAGGGAGGTGAGCCATGCACATGCACATGGGTTTGGGACTGATTGATTGGAATTGCTATCATGTTATGTCAATTGCATTCACACTTTATGACATCACACCTTTGGTGGGTCACACACTAATGGAGTACTTAGCTATCAAAGAATTCGCAGTTTTCATGGCGAATTTTATATTTTTTACTGGCTAGTCACAGGCCAGATGTTTCCTCTTTATATGTGAGTTTAACATGTGCTAAACATAATTTTGCAATCATTGTAATGTGCTTGTTTACGTCTTTCTCGAAGAAAATCAAACGCTATGATGTTTAAACTTTAACATCAGAGAATTTGATAATAATTGAGTTCACGAATATCGGCCGAGAACGGATTCACGGAACCATTCAATTAATGTGAGAGTGGTTCAGTTCATTCATGCAATATTATCATCCGTAGGCATCCTTTTTAATGGATGTATTACGGCATGAAATTATTTAAATGCGAATCCTTTTTTAGGTTGACCTAAGATGGTTGTTTTACTAATTATAATTTAGTTGTCAAATCAGTAGCGAGCATAATTATTTCTGTTTATTCACCGTAAATGCAGCCAGACTCATTACTGTTATTTAAGACAAACCACGTCACCTAGAATAACTAGCTGGTAGTCCCCAATAAGTTTGGAATTTTAAATTTATTTTAGCCTTTAAGTAAAAAGTTATTTGGATTGTTTCTGCGCCAAGTTTGGAATTTCAATTTTGATAAAGGACTTTTATGTTTTTTATAGTTTTTTGAGGGTAAGGTAGACTTGTAGGTAATTATATTTAGGAGAAAAATCTCTCCCTAGTTTCCTTCTATAAAACTGAATTTTCTTTTCTGAAATGAATACCAATTCCTTTAAATTTGGTGAGTGTGAGGTAGGTTTTTAGGTAGTTATTTTCAGGAGAAGAATTTCTCACTAGTTTAGCTTTATAGCTCCAAATTTTCTTTATAAAATGAATTTCAAGTTGAGGGCCATTTGTTTTTTGTGATTATTCCTTTAGGATTTATATAGTTTCTTGAGTGTGAGGTAGACTTATAGGTAATTATATTTAGGAGAATAATTTCTCACTAGTTTCCCTCTATAATGCTGAATTTTCTATGAAATGAATACTAATTCTTTTCTATGAAATGAATGCCAATTCTTTTCTGTTTTATATAGTTTAGTGAGTGTGAGGTAGACTTTTAGGTAATTATTTTTAGGAGAAGAATCTCTCACTAGTTGAGCTCTATAACACCAAATTTTCTTTTATGAAAAGAATGTTAAGATGAGGATCATTTGTTTTTAGTGTTTATTCCTTTAGGTTTTATATAGTTTAGTGAGTGTGAGGTAGACTTGTAGGTATTTATATTTAGGAGAAGAATCTCTCGCTAGTTTCCCTCTATAAGGCTGAATTTTCTATGAAATGAATACTGATTCTTTTTTATGAAATTAATACCAATACTTTTCTGTTTTATATAGTTTAGTGAGTGTGAGTAGGCTTTTAGGTAGTTATTTTTAGGAGAAGAATCTCTCACTAGTTGAGCTCTATAAGACCAAATTTTCTTTGATGAAATGAATGTTAGCATGAGAGTCATTTGTTTTCAGTGATTATTCCTTTAGGTTTTATATAGTTTTGTGAGTGTGAAGTAGACTTATAGGTAATTATATTTAGGGGAGGAATCTCTCACTAGTTTCCCTCTATAACTGTGAATTTTCTATGAAATGATTACTAATACTTTTCTTTGAAATGAATATCAATTCTTTTTTGCTTTATATAGTTTAGTGAGTGTGAGGTAGGCTTTAGGTAGTTATTTTTAGGAGAAAAATCTCTCACTAGTTGAGCTCTATAACACCAAATTTTCTTTTATGAAATGAATGCCAAGATGAGAGTCATTTGTTTTTCATGATTATTCCTTTAGGTTTTATATAGTTTTGTGAGTGTGAAGTAGACTTATAGGTAATTATATTAGGAGAATAATTTCTCACTAGTTTCCCTCTATAAAGCTGAATTTTCTATGAAATGAATACTAATTCTTTTCTATGAAATGAATACTAATTCTTTTCTATGAAATGAATACCAATTCTTTTCTGTTTTATATAGTTTAGTGGGTGTGAGGTAGAATTTTAGGTAGTTATTTTTAGGAGAAGAATCTCTCACTAGTTGAGCTCTATAACACCAAATTTTCTTTTATGAAATGAATGTCAAGATGAGGGTCATTTGTTTTTAGTGATTATTCCTTTAAGTTTTATATAGTTTTGTGAGTGTGAAGTAGAATTATAGGTAATTATATTTAGGAGAATAATCTCTTACTAGTTTTCCTCTATAAGGATGAATTTTCTATGAAATGAATACTAATTCTTTTCTATGAAATGAATGCCAATTCTTTTCTGTTTTATATAGTTTAGTGAGTGTGAGGTAGGCTTTTAGGTAGTTAATTTTAGGAGAAGAATCTCTCCTTCGTTGAGGGCTATAACACCAAATTTTCTTTTATGAAATGAATGTTAAGATGAGGATCATTTTTTTTCGTGATTATTCCTTTAGGTTTTATATAATTTTGTTAGTGTGAGGCACACTTGTAGGTAATTATATTTAGAACAATTTCTCACTAGTTTCCCTCTATAAGGCTGAACTTTCTATGAAATGAATACCTAATCTTTTATGTTTTATATAGTTTCATGAATGTGAGGTAGGATTTTAAGAAGTTATCTTTAGGAGAATAATATTTTACTAGCTTAACTCTATAACTTTAATTTAATTGTTTTTATGAAAAGAATGTGAGGTAGGATTTTAAGAAGTTATCTTTAGGAGAATAATATTTTACTAGCTTAACTCTATAACTTTAATTTAATTTTTTTATGAAAAGAATGTCTAGACGGAAGTCATTTGTTTTTTGTGATTATTCTTTTGAGGTTTATAGTTTCGAGTGTGAGGTAGACTTGTAGGTAAATTATATTTAGGAGAAAAAGCTCTAGCTAGTTCCCCTATATAATGTTGAATTTTATTTTATGAAATGGATGCCAAGTTTTTTACTTTTTATATGGTTGAGTGAGTGTGAGGGTGAGATAGACTTTTAAGTGGTTATCTCTAGGAGAAAAATCTCTCCCTAATTTAGTTCATCAATTTTTTTTATGAAATAAATATCAACTGTTTTTTATTAGAAAATAACACTACCCCATTTTTTCTCTTTATTTCTTTTTCTTTTTGTGTTTATGAAAAAAACTTTCCAAACAAAACTCATTTTCAGCAGATTTATCAAACAAAAGTAACACTTAAGCCCATTGACAAAATGGTGACAAGAAACCTATTAACCAAAAAAAAATAAGTACTACAACTAAACAGATTATCTAAATTAATTTTTGTCTAAATCACTGATTAGAATTTAGAATTTAAGTAACTCATGAAAATTTTAGAGGGACAACTTAAATACTTACATGTCAGATTTACAATTTCAACTATTTTTTTACCGGTCATTTTTTTACGTTTCAAAATTTTACGTTCAAAATGCAAATAAAAGCTGTGTTAAAAGTCAAATTCCAGGCCTGTTCGGCACTGTCTGGTTTAACGTTATTCGTACTGCTTTAGCTTTTAAAAAAACAATTCCTTGTAGTTCCAAAATGCAACGTAAGTTACCTGTAGTCATAAATTTTATACAGGCCTTCTCAGGGTTGACTTGACTGTTTCGGCACTGTTTGGTTTAACGTAATTCTTACTCCTCCAGCTTTCAGAAAAATCCCTTGAAGTTACAAAATGCAACGTAAGTTATGTATGGTTATGATTTTTATGCGGTCATAAATAGCCTGAAGGCCTCCTCAGGGTTGACTTGAATTGTCTCGGCACGGTTTGGCTTAACGTAATCCTTACTCCTCTAGTTTTCAGAAAAATCCCTTTTGATTCCAAATTGCAGTGAAAGATACATATAGTTATTATGATGGTTCTAACTTTGTTAGTTTAACGTAATCCCTACTCCTTTAGTTCTCAGAAAAATCCCTTGTGGTACCAAAATGCAACGAAAGTTACATATATAGTTATGATGGTTCTAAATTTGTCTTTAATCTATGGCATGGCATGACATCAAAAACTCCAAAGAACAAAACCTATCCTTAGACGAACAAGATCTGTCTTTCTCTAGAAATTTGACAGCTCTTTGCTTACGTAATTTCCTCCAATGTTTTGAAAATTTTAAATTTCTTATTATTTTATCTCATAAAAATAAATAATTATTATGTTAGAAATTAGATTTAAGATTTAATTCCTCACTTTGTTTACGAGGATAAATCATACTAGTTAATTAGAAACTTACACCAAATCTTATGTCATTATTCCTAATGATATTTATCTACAAAATAACTATTATATTGGTAAAGTGTTTATTTTTTTTGGATTAAAAAAATATTTTATGTGATTATTTTTAAAGACATTTATCTATTATGCTCGTTAAGTGTTTGCTTTTCTTGGATTAAAAATATTGTTGACTAGCAATGACTCATCACGTTTTATTTTTATTTAGTAATGCATTTTCTTTGGCTTACATCAAGTTTTTCATATAGTCCAACCAGAGGTTAAACTTAGAATGAGAGGAGAGTGTATTAACAATGTTGAGGCATATTTTTTTTTTATTAATTAAAATTAAATTATTATAATTATATAAATTAAATAGTCAAAGGTAAAGATATCAAAACACTTTATAATACATTTTACATTAATAAGATTTAAAAAATCATAAAAATATGTAAATTATAACTTTCTTATTATTATTTTAATAAAAAATTATATATATAAACAAAAGTTTTTAACATGGAAATTTATTCCAACTTTACCATATATATATATATATATATATATATGAATATATGAAGAGTTTTTACCATGGAGATTTATCTTATCTTTATCATCTAGATTCTTAATCTACAAATAAACTTTAATATATAAATAGACTTTGTTACAATATTGTGACTTATTAATATTACTTGTTCAAAAAGCCGTAACTCATGTCTATATGACACATATTCATATGATATCTTTTTAATTAATTAATTAAATTAAAATGATAATAAGAACATAATTAATTTTGAGATAAATTTCACTCTTTGATTTGTGACTATCATTAAGAAAATTTTAGAATATTCCATGGAGAATAAATTCTTACCATCCATCTAAAATTTATTAATCATTGTTATTGATAATTAAATAAAAATTTTAATAATTCTATTCTAAAATAGACACCTATATATTAAAAACAAATTGTAATATATAATTGTAATTATTTTTATTTATATCATTTATTAAATATTTAAAAAAACTTAAATAGTAAATCAAAATAATTTATTATATAGAATATTGTTTTATTCTTGTGAATATTCCTCTATTTTTTTAAATAATTATAATTTTGTTATTTCTTAAAATATATTTATTCTTAAAATATATATTCTATTTTTTAGGCAGGAAAATAATGTAATTTTTCATTAGAAATGAAGAAAACACATAAAGTAGATGCATCAAAATGCATTTTGTTCATGAGTTTCACTAACAATACAAACTAGAATATGCTTGCCATTATTGTTTCCCACAATCACTTGTTAATAAGTCTCTCGATAAAGTACATATGCATCATATATAGGATCATCAAATAGATGCAAACATATAAATAGACATAAGTGTCATCCACGATCATGTATATACATATGAAAAATACCAAAATGTGACATCAAAGATCTCCTAAGCTTGATAAATAACATCAGTGAATGGCCTATGGAAGTATTCATGTAAGTCCTCCCCTAGTTGTTCATATATTTTCTAATTGCCCAGATTGTGTTGAGCACTTGATTTAGATAATATGTATGTTGATGTATTGTGCTACCTGTAGATGTGACAACAAGAAATATGGATGCTTTAAATGAAGAGACTCTTCAAGAATAGGAAGTTTGTGTGACTTTGGCATCTTTGTATCTCATTAAACCAATTTATAACAACCAAATAATCCTAAAATATATAAAGAGAATGGAAACATTTTTTAATAGAAAATATTAAGAGCAAATTTAAGGC
This sequence comes from Pinus albicaulis, assembly GCA_034641835.2. Classification (NCBI taxonomy): domain Eukaryota; kingdom Viridiplantae; phylum Streptophyta; class Pinopsida; order Pinales; family Pinaceae; genus Pinus; species Pinus albicaulis. The sequence goes on along the minus strand of CM076575.1, from coordinate 579,363,132 downwards.
AAGTAGTTTAGCATAGTTGTTAGATCATCTGCCAAAACTAGGATTCATTTTGGATTGTTGCTCCTGAAGAAACAAAACACCACCACCACTACATATGCCACTTTCTAAAGAAACCCCATCAAAACATGCCCATGGGGATGAGGTGACAATTTCTTAAGCATAGATAATGCAAGGGGTGTGCACTGATTCCAAGACATGAAATAGAGATAAAGTGGCCAAAACTTGTGCCACCACTTTGTCTGTTGATGAAGACTTATCCTGGAAAATTTATTTGTTCCTACCAGTCCATATGCTTTGAAAAATTAGCAGAGGAATGTTTCTATCCTTCTTATCACTAATTTACTCCCACCTTGACTTCCATGCCCCTAAGAAAGACTCTCCATGCCAATATGAATTTTTCATTCAAACCATATTTTCATTGTAAAAGGGTAGGATAAGAACATATGAGCCATTGATTCTTAAGTATTTTTGCAGAGGGTACACCAACTTGGCAGTTCCTTCAACCTCTTCTGTAAATTGTCCAAACTAGTAATTTTGTTTTCAAGAAGACACCACATGAACATCCAAGCCTTTGTTGGGCATTTTAATTTCTAGATTCTCTCCCACCACCATGCTAAGGCCTATAGTTTTTCAATGAGGACTATATGCAGGTATCTATTTTTGGGACTATAATTATCATTTAGTGAGTGAACCAAGAACAAATAATCCTCTCAGCCTCTGAGCCTGACATGGGACAAAATTAAGGCTAATATGTAGTTCTGCCACATTTTCGTAAAAGCATCCAAAATATTGAGTTGGATAGCTTAACCCATCCATGAGCCCATATTTTAGAATAAGTGTCATCCTCCACTTGATTCAAGGTTATCCTACCATTGTTTTTAAAGAAATTTACCAATTCAACCAAAAGACGATAACTTTACTCACATCCCACCCAAGGGTATCCCCTAATCCTCATATTTTCACCATTCCCAACCTTCCAAGCGAGACCACCTTAAATTACAGTGAAAGAAGACAAAACAACCTTCCAAATCACTAAAGCATTTCAAATTTTATCATCTATGGATCTAACCAGAGTCTTCAATGGAACATGGATATATATACTTCTTGCACACCACCGAGGTCTAGAGACTATTTTTGGAGAGAAACCTTCACCCTACTTTTGTCTCCAATGCTTTAACAAATAAAGGAATGTTCTTAATGTCGTAGCCCACCCACACCTTTGGTACTGCAATTTTATACCAAATGACCCATGGAAGGACAAATTCATTTTTTATAACTATCCATAAAATCCTACAATACAATTGGCGAATTACATTTCAAACACCTTTAGGAATCCATGATAAGGAAATTTAGTATACAGGGATGGCCTCTAAGACTAATTTGATAAGCATCGACATGCTAGCTCTCGAAAACCACTTGAAAGTCCACACCTTAAGCCCCTTTTCAATTCTTTCAATAAGCCATTACCAGTCTCCTTTCATATAATTGTTAGGTTTTAAGTGAAATCCAAGCTACTTTAGTCCATCATCAAAAAGATCATAATGAAAGGGAAAATTGGTTTGAACATTTTTGGATTCATCCACACTAAGGGAAAGGGGGGTGGTAGTATATTTTTGAACATTCACCTGCATACCCGTCGCTATATGAAAAATATCAGGAGTTGTCATGATAGAGGTGATATCTATCATGGAATCATCACAGAATAAAAGGATATCGTCCAAAAATAGTAAGTGGGTGATCACAAGATCTTCAACCACATTGATCCCTTTAATATTCCCATTTATTTTGGCTTCAAGAAGCAACCTACTAAAACCCTATGTTACTAGAAGAAACAACAAGGGGGACAATGCGCAAGCCTACCATAGACCACATTGTGAATGGCAAAAAATTTATGTTGAGCCACTAATGATAACTGCTAATGTGACTGAGGTTATATAGCTCATGATCCAATTGATAAAGGAACTTCAAAACCAATATCTGTAAGGATTAGATATATATAACCAACTGACCCAGTCATATGCTTTTGATAGATCAATATTTATCACCATTACTTTCATATTTTTCTTTTTTAACTATGAAGGCCTTCTTAAGCTACCTTATTGTCTCATGAATCTAATTTCATTCTAGGAAGACAAAATGCCTCAGAGTCACATTCTTGGAGAGTATCGATTTGACTGTGTTAGCAATTATTTTTTCTATCACTTCATAAATATATTTACATAGAGAGATTAGCTTGAATTTATTAAAGGATTGGGGGTTATCTGTTTTTGGGATAAGAGAGATAAAAGTTTAGTTAAAAGATGCTAACATTCTACCATATTTTATGAAATCCTCAACCACCCATAGCAGGTCATCTCCCACAATTTCACAGAGTCCAAGAAAGAATTCAATTTTCCATCGATCAAGCCCGAGACTCTTTTCCTTTTGGAAACTATGAAGGACCCCTTGCTATTCACCGATAGTCACAAGGTCCATTAATCTCTAGTTTTATTCATCATTAGAAAAATGGGGGAAACCTATAACAATAGGTTCACTTCTGTGATCGAAGCTTCCATGGGAACTTTATATATATTACAAAAGTGTATTTTCCTCAACCTGGAAAATTCCTCAAAGGAATTAGGCCTCCCTCTTTTCGAGTCATTTAAATCCTAAATGGTGTTGGAAACTTTTATCCCTTTAGAAATGTTTTGAAAAAAAATAGTATTCTCTTCACCACTATGCAAACAAACAACTCTATTTTTCACTCACCAATTCACCTCTTTCTCTCCCAATATTCTTCTTTTAGAAGTATCAAGCTAAAATATTCTTTGCTTCGAATCCTATGACACATAACCTCCCCCTTCTGGTGCCTCTAGTCCCCCCGATTCTTCCTCAATAGTTTGAGTTCTTCGTATTCCTTCATTTTCTTAAGGATAGACCACTACATGTAGCTTTTTTAACCCTATTTAAGTTTTATGCAAATTGAGAAACAATACGAACATCCCCATTTGGGTTGTGTGGAACCCAATTTTCCAATATGAACTCATGAAAGTCCTTATCTTTAAGCCAGGAGGTAATAAATTTGAACAATATTGTAGGTTTGATAAATCCCCCTTTCAATTCCAATAATATAGGGTGATTATTTGATTCACCTCCCATTCCAATCCATTTCCTAAATAGGGGGATCCTTTCCATTACATATTTTGCCACTATAAAGTGATCCAAATGCTTTGCTACCATGTCTTCTCCTGAGCACTTGTTCCTCCATGTAGGTTTTCATTTTACCATGTTCACATCAATAATCATACACCCAACAAATAAATGTGTGAAAAAATCAGAGGGCCATTGACCTGATCTTTAGGACCCCAAATTTCAGAATCCCTCATTATGAAATTGAGGTCCCCCCTATCACCAGATTTTCAAATTTCATATATGATTTACCCATCAATTGGTTCCAGAAAGGGGCCCTCTCATGACATGGTCCATAAGTTTTAACCACCTTGAACTCCATCCCCAGAGCAAAAGACAAAATATATTCCCCCAAGATCAAATCAACCCCTGAGGAACCATTGACTTTTATGGTTTTTTAATTGAAGCCAATAACAAGTCCCCAAGATCTCCCCCTCACATCCATGCCAAAAAATCACCACCCTAGCAAAACGGACTCCAACACTTGAGAAACCTTATCCCGTCCTTCCAATGTTTCCTAGAGACATAAAATATCTGGATTCTTAGAATTAGCCAGTCTTCTCAAGGCTAAATTTTTGGACAAGCTTGTTGAGATTTAACAAGATGATGAGCTTAGTGAAAAGAGTCGCCTTCACTAAGTGGGCCCGCAGGTTATTTTTGGCGCAAGACTATTTTTAGAATATGTCTATTTTTAGACATGATGATCATATTTCAGAAGTTGCAGGATGCTATTTGTGGATGGTTGATCAAGTTGGAAAAATAGATGAAATTATATTTTAGAATATTGGGCGAAGTCTATTTATAGATTGTCAATCTAAAAATAGATGCATGTCGATTATTATTAGCTCAAGATAATAATCAGACTCTAAACAACAACTTATTCTCTTGGAGCACTTCAGTTCAATGCACAAATGTGGCACAACAGCTGACAGAAGGAATTACGCTATTCCTGAGGGTTTACTGGAGCTAATGCATGGAGGAATCAGTTAGAACTCAAGTGGCAGAGTTATGACACAGTTGGAAGAAGTAGTTATGGAGTTGTATTTAGTTTAACTCAGTTAGAGCTAGTTGTATCTAGTCTAACTGATTGATACACTAGTGAGAGTGGAGTGAATTAATTAGTTAATTAATTCATAAATAATAACTCATTAATCAACTGAACAATACATCAGTTAAATACAGTGCATGGCGGTTTCAGTGGAGACCAGTGGAGAGATAGGTGAAAGGGCAAGATATACTATCTGTTGTGACTATAGTGATCAATTGATTGCATCCAACACTCAGTGGAGATGCCAATGAGGATTGCGCAGTCAAGGATGGAGTAATTCAAATTCATTCAGAGCTATTCTTCAGCAGAGATTGCACAGTGGAGGCAGGCTAGCAGGTGGCAAAGATCGGTGCATGGATTTGCAAGATTAGGCCTGAGTAGTGTATGACGATTGTACTGTACTGAGAGCTTGCGATAAGCTTTGTATGTTTGTATGAGATTGTCATATGATCTCCATGTTACATAATATATAGTTGGGGTTTTCAACTTTAGGCTTTCCTGGTTAAAAACTGTGTTATGTGCGATTGATAATTTTTGTTTATGCTTCACATGTGTGTGCAATTAATTTTTCCGCAAAAGATTAACAAGTGGAATAGATTTAGTATCTTGCATAAATTTAAATAGTGCGAGATCAGGTATATATTGGACATATGCATGCTTAGTGCATATAATTTCTACATGGTATCGGAGCATTGTTGATTGAAGATTGCAATTGTGAAGTGAGTTTGTGCTGGTGGACAATTCGAATTTTCTACAGAAGATTCTTGGTGCAAAAATCGAGTATACATTGAAATGTCTTTCAACGGGTTGAGATTGGAGTATGCCCTTGATGGGAGCTTGAATTACATAGCCTGGAAGGACAGGATGGAGGCGGTGCTGGAGGATAATGGGTTGAAGGAGTTCATCGATAGCGATGTTCCTAAGACGGGATCTAGCAATGTTGCATTACTTGATGCATGGCAAAAGAAGACTGCAAAGACGAGGAGGATTTTGTTGGAAGGTGTGAAGGACCACATTGTGTCCAGCCTTCACGGGAAAGCCACTCCATTCTTAATGTGGAAGGCTTTGACAGAATTGTTCCAAAGCAGAAGTGACCAGAGGAAGTTGGCGCTTAAAGACAAGCTTAGAAAAAAAAAATGGAGAAAGGCGACAGTATTCCAAAATACCTCACGAAGTTTGTCCACTGCAAGGATGAGCTGGGAAGTGTGGGGTTTACTGTTAATGAAGAAGACTTGGTGAGCTTGGCTCTCCTTGGGCTTCTGAAGAGTTGGCATAGCTACGAAGACTTTGTCAATGGAAGGGAGAAACTGCCGGGATGGGAGCGACTTTGGTCGGATCTTGTGCAGGAGGAGATAAGGCGGGGTACCAGGGATGGATCTGCATTGAAGAATGAAGATGAAGAGAATTGCGCTTTGGCTGCCAAAGCAAGGAAAGGGAAGGGGAAGAAAAATCCTTCAAAATCCGGTGCGAAAGGCAAGAAGCAGGACTTGTCCAAAGTGAAGTGTTTTCACTGTCATGAGCATGGACATTTCACCACTAACTGTCCACAGAAGAAGAAGAATAAGCAGGTTGCTAGATCTGCAGCTGGAGAGGTCTTAGCCTTGCAATTTGAGCTGGATTTTTCCTTGATCACATGCTTGGTTTCAAGATGCATGGGATCGGTGTGGTATCTTGAAAGTGGTGCGTCTTTCCATATGACGGGAGACAAAGAGTTGTTTAGTGACTTGGAGGAGAAGGACCTCCAGATGCATATAGAGATGGGCGATGATGGTCGTTACAATGCGACTAGCATTGGGACCATTACCTTTGAGAGGGAGTCTGGTAATCCATTCTTGTTGAAGAATGTCATGCATGTTCCAGTTCTGAAGAAGAACTTGGTCTTAGTTGCAATGCTGGAACACAGGGGTTATGATGTTGTTTTCAGTGAGGGAAAATCCTTCCTTCGACATAAAACAACGGGTCAAACCAAGAAGATAGGGGTTCGAATTAAGAATCTCTACAAGCTAGAGGTAGATGGCTGTGCTGCAATGGTGGGCAAAGCAGAGGAAGTGGTGAGCCGGGATGAGGGTGAGTTATGGCACAGGAGATTGGGCCATCTTCACCATGGCGCTTTGAAAATTTTGCAGCAAATTTCTACTGGACTTCCCAAGGGTACTCTTGCATAGACAGATCAGTGCAAAGGATGTACAATGGGTAATTTTGTGAATACCACCTTTCATGAGAAGGAGAACCATGCTTCGGTGATCCTGGAGAGAATTCACACAGATGTGTGTGGACCATTCTCGGTTGCTTCAACAAAAAAACACAGGTATTATGTGATATTTGTTGATGAATTTTCTCGTAGATGCTAGATCTTCTTCATGCAGAAGAAGAGTGAAACGTTCTCAAAGTTCTATGAGTTCAAGGCATTGGTGGCGAAGGAGTCGGGGAAGCAGGTGAAAGCTCTAAGGAGCGATAATGGTGGTGAATACATCTCTGGCGAATTCAAATACTTATGCAGCAAAGAAGGAATTCGAAGAGTACTCATAGCACCTCATAACCCACAGCAAAATGGGGTCGCGGAGAGAAAGAACAGAACGATCGTGGGTGCTGCATGATCAAGGCCTGCCGATTCACTTGTGGGCAGAAGTGTGCAACATTGCGGTTTATGTGAAAAACCGTTGTCCTCATAGAGTACTTGGCATGAGCACACTCGAGAATGCTTTTACTGGTAAGAAGCCTGATATTTCTCATTTGAAGATTTTTGGCTCACCTGTTTACATTCATGTGACGAAGGATGCTAGGAAGAAGTTGGAGCCGACTGCAGAAGTTGGGATATTTGTGGGGTACACAGAAACCCCCCATAACTATCGTGTGTATTTTCCTAACATTCGAATGACTGTTATGCGAAGGGATATAAAATTCAATGAGGTGAAAGCCATGAAGTTGTCACTTGAGAGGGAACCACACTTGCATGCAGAAGAGGAACTTCTTGTTCCCAAATATGAGCCTCTGGATGTAGATTAGCCACAGGAGGAGATTCATGGAGTGGAGGAGTCCACTCATGCAGAACCAAACATCAGAAAAGGCAGGAAGCGTATCACAAAAGCTGAGAGACTGAAGGTGGATGCGGCACAGAATGTAGGAGTTCCTACATCACAGCGCAGACAGAGAAAGTCGCCTGACCAATATAATGGATACATGGCTCTTATGAGCAAGTGTATTGTGACAGAGCCATCTTCTTTTGAATAAGCAGCGCAGGAGCCCACATGGGTAGATGCCATGATGGAGGAGTATGACTCCATTGTCAGAAACAATGCTTGGGAGATTGTTCCAAGGCCGGTGGGAAAATCAGTTGTAGGATCAAGATGGATCTACAAGGTAAAGCAAGCTGCTGATGGGAGCGTGGAGAAGTACATGGAAAATTTTAGGGGCTAATATTCGCAGGTGGGCTAATTTTCCATGTTTTTTCCAAAAAAAAGATTCTCTAATTTCCATTTTTTTATAAAAATGATTCGCCCAAATTTTAAAATATAAAATTATTTTACGTTAACAATCGCCAACATTATATAAACAATATATATAATATCATTATAAATTTGAATAATTTTACAAATACATCAATAAACGTTTTATAGTTTTAATATTATGGACTAGTGAGATTCGCCAATTTTTTAAACTTCAAGATAATTTTCCATCCTTAAAATTATAAAGCAAGATTTATTGCCTAGGGCTTCTCACAGATTGAGGGGATTGACTATGAAGAAAACTTTGCACCTGTCGCACGGTATTCTTCCATACAGACCATCCTTTCTCTCTCAGCGCAGATGGGTTGGCACATTCATTAGATGGATGTGAAGATTGCATTCCTTAATGGGATCATTGAGGAAGAGGTGTACATTGAGCAACCTGAAGGATTTGAGATCTTCAGCAGCGAGTCGCATGTGTGCAGGCTCAAAAGAGTGATGTATGGGCTGAAACAAGCACCCTGTGCTTGGTACACTCGGATCTACAACTATTTCACTGGACTTGGCTTCACCAAGAGTGAGGCAGATGCAAACCTGTACCAGATTGTGGTTGAGGGTAAGCTTTTAATCATTGTACTTTATGTTGATGATTTAATACTAACAGGTGATGAGAAGTTGATACACCCATGCAAGGCAGATCTTGAAAAGGAGTTTGAGATGAAGGATTTAGGCCTCCTTCATTATTTCCTTGGATTGGAAATATGGCAGCAGGAAGGTGAACTGTTTGTGTCTCAAGGGAAGTATGCCCAGGAGATACTGGAGAAGTTTCACATGCAAGGCTGCAAGCCTATCGACACTCCTCTTCCAGGAAATTGGAAGAAAGAGGATGCTACATCGGTAGAGGTAGTGGATGCCACTATTTATCGCATGGGCTGATGGGTTCACTACCGTATTTAGTTAATACAAGACCGGGACACATACAGGCAGGAACTGTTTCTACAAGCGATGGTTAAGCCTACCAAGCTCTTTTGAAGTTACAAGAAGTATGTTCCGAGATATCTCTGTGTGGGCACATCCTATATGGTTTATGGGTACGTACGTGTACAGATGAGGTGAAGCTGTACGGCTTCATGGATGCGTATCGCAGCCCACAGATCAAAGACTTACATCAGGATGGATTTTCGGTGATCGTATCTATGAATGCCGGCACAGAGGGAAACAAAGATCCGTGGCACTGGGCTCAAAGGAAGTTGGCGGCTAGCGGCGTTGTTACCGCATGCGAGGCTATTTGGATGAGGAAGATTCTCGTCGGATTGTTCGTCCATATTTATATCCCACTATGATTCATCGACAACTGTAGTTGCATCCACCCCACATCCTTGTTTCATGATAGATCTAAACATATTGATATCCGGTATCATCATATCAGAGATTGTGTGTAGTGGAAGATCATGTTGCTTCAGTACATTCCTACGGAGGATCAAGATGCAGATATTCTGACGAAGGTGCTCACCAAGAGCATATTCGAATACCATAGAGGTAGGATCGGGGTGAAGGATAATCCCTATCTTGTTGAGAGGGAGTGTTGAGATTCAATAAGATGATGAGCTTAGTGAAAAGAGTCGCCTTCACTAAGTGGGCCCGTAGGCTATTTTTGGCGCAAGTCTATTTTTAGACATGATGATCATATTTTAGAAGTTGCAGGATGCTATTTGTGGATGGTTGATAAAGTTGGAAAAATAGATGAAATTTTATTTTTAGAATATTGGGCGAATTCTATTTATAGATCGCCAATCTAAAAATAGATGCATGTCGATTATTATTAGCTCTTAATAATAATCAGACTCTAAACAACAACTTATTCTCTTGGAGCACTTCAGTTCAGTGCACAGATGTGGCACAACAACCGTACGTAAGGAATTAAGATGCTTATTCTTAAGGGTTTACTGGAGCTAATGCATGGAGGACTCGATTAGAACTCAAGTGGCAGAGTTATGACATAGTTGGAAGAAGTAGTTATGGAGTTGTATTCAGTTTAATTCAGTTAGACTCAGTTGAGCTAGTTGTATCTAGTCTAACTGATTGATACACTAGTGAGAGGAGTGAATTAATTAGTTAATTAATTCACAAATAATAACTCATTAATCCACTGAACAATACAACAGTTAACTACAGTGCATGGTAGTTTCAGTGGAGACCAGTGGATAGATAGGTGAAAGGGCAAGATAGACTATCTGTTGTGACTATAGTGATGCATTGATTGCATCCAACACTCAGTGGAGATGCAAATGAGGATTGCGTAGTCAAGGATGGAGTAATTCGAATTCATTTAGAGCTATTCTTCAGCAGAGATTGCGCAGTGGAGGTAGGTTAGCAGGTGGCAAAGATCGGTGCATGGATTTGCAATATTAGACATGAGTAGTGTATGACGATTGTGCTGTACTGAGAGCTTGTGATAAGCTTTGCATGTTTGTATGAGAGTGTCATATGATCTCCATGTTACATAATATATAGTTGGGGTTTTCAGCTTCAGGCTTTCCCGGTTAAAAACTGTGTTATGTGCGATTGATAATTTTTATGCTTCACATGTGTGTGAAATTAATTTTTCCGCAAAACATTAACAAGTGGAATAGATTCAGTATCTTGCATGAAGTTAAATAGTGTGAGATCAGGTGGATCTTGGACATATGCATGCTTAGTGCATATAATTTCTACAAAGCTATCCAGGCCCCTACAATTAAAGGATAAGCAAATCGCAAGGGAGACTCCTAGAGGGAATGCACCACTCTAAGTGCTCCAACAATAGTCTTATGTTTCTGGTTATCTACATCCTATCGAGATTTTAATTTAGCCTTGGAAATGTGGGATTTTCTCCCCCATGATAAACCACTAGGATTTACTAGAGATGAATGTTAAGGCATCCAAAATTAGGGAAGGATTCTCCCTTTGTGTGTCTAGGCCATAAATTGTAGTGTGAGAGATATTCAAAAGAGTCCTCTAACACCTTTGGAATGGCAAGTCTTGAAGAAGGGTAGGAAGGTTTTGCAATAATACATGGGAAAGAAACATGTGATATTGGGGAAAGGGGAGAAGAGACATTACAAGAGGAAGGATGGATAGAATTTTTTTTGGATTGATCCCATTTCCAAACCTATGAATAAATTCATTAAATGACTAATAGATTGTAGAGGATTGGAAATAACAGGAGGAGTGATGATCAGCGAGGAAGGAGCGCAGGAAAGTCGTCTCTAGAAGGACTTAATTCAATTGTAGAGACATCCACAACTTCAATTTCAGAGTCCTTTGATTTCTTCCCTGTGTGATCTAATTGTTGAATAGGAGGAGGGCGCACCTCATTCGTAAAATCCCTTCATCCTCCAGTGGCCCCCTTTTCGGATTAGTGCGTGAATTCCCCATACCACTCTTGCTTGAATTTGGAAGGAACAACACATGCCCATACTTGTGACATCAGTGGAATTTGAATGGGATTCCTTCATAGTACACCTTTTGATGATGGGTGAGACCGTTGTAATATAATTTTAACTCCGCAAATAAACCCTCTCTTAGATCCAAAGTGACCAACACTTGAGCTAAAGACATGTTTCCCTAGGACAAAAAGGACATATCAACATCTTGGAAAACCCCCAATTTGTTTCCAATAGCCTTAAAAACATCTAGAGACCACAATTGGGGAGGTAGACAACGTAATCAAACCCAAACCATCATGTTGTCAAGACTTTCTCGACTAGCATAAAAAAGGAAACTCCATCTTTTCAGCATAACTGGAGACAAATCAATACACTAGGTTTTACCTAGGGCCCATGAGGTAGCCTCATATGAGCCAAAACGAAACATAAACTAGCCTTGAGCCAGAATGCTTACCGATGGAATCGTGTCTAGAGATTTACCCCATTGCTCACTGACCCATTTTTGTATAAATTCCACTGAGAAAAGACGACCCCTAGCCATGCTGACCACCACCTTCTTTGCGATGGAAATCACCTCCCCTAGTTGCACATCTTCCCTAAAACTAGCTTTTGGTTATCACACTTCACTTTTGCACACCTAGTTTTCCACCCCCTCTTTCCAAATCAATTTTTACTGTTGGGGTTAGCCAAAGCTCAAACAATATCCTTTGGATCTACATGTGCACCACCATTAATCCACTGCTCACCTTCTCTGTTAGCAATCATGGGTTCTGGGTTAATTTCCATGCTAGGGTTTTCTTCCAGGAAACTTGATGAAATGTCTTCTACGAGGATGCCATATGACATTGACCCATTGCAACTTGTAAACCCTCCACCCAAAGTCTCCTCTAACAAACCGACATCCAGAGTAAGATTGAAACCCAAAGAAGTAATCCCATCATCTGATGATGTTCTAGACCAAGTAAGCCAAAAAAAATTGACCTCCCAATAGACCAACAGTAGAAGTACCAAAAACTTGGTCAGAACATGATGAAAAACCTAATGCCAAAACCACTAGTTTGAGAATAGAGTTAGACACCAAATAAACCCCCCCAACCTGTTTGTTGAGACACCCAGATGAGAAAACCCTTGTGTCCTCTTTTAGGACCTGGCCCCGAGTCTGAGTCATTACTCAATCCCCTAATGCTAATATGCCAACTATTCCCCCATCCTCCATAGAGCTCTACTGAAGTGGGGCTTCAAACCAGATTAGAGAAAGATCAGTGGGGTCAAAAGAGTAGTCGATGATATCCTCCATAGGACCAGATAATAGAAGTACCAAGCTTACATCTCTCCGTGAAAATTGGTTGTTAGAGGATAGATTGGCCCAACCACAAACACATAGAAGCTTCACGCTGAGATTACCAGGGTTTATCTACCACATGGAAAACATCGCACCACAAACCCATCTCTTGAAACCACATAATTCCCATCCCCCATTTACTCTTTCGACAGTCAAAATGAAGATTTTGTGTTATCCAAATCACTCTCAAGTTTATGTTGCAAATTTGTAGAAAGTAATTTATTTACATAAAAAATTTGTAGAAATTAATTTGTTTACATATTGTAAAAAAATTAAATAGAGATGTCTTGTATTATAAATAATAATTTGAATATTAAATTATAATTAGTGTAAAATAATTTTTGAAAAACAAAAATATAAATATAAAAAAGTAATTTTCTATACATACACACGTTCTATTAGCTTTAACGCTAACTATCAAGCATAAATGTAGTGATATTGTTTTCAGAGGCATACTCGTGTATAAAAGATTTCTCATAAGAAATTGAACGACTTGGATTTATTATGCGTTTTTATAATATCAAATATTCTAGATGCAATTCTGCCATGAGTAGATTATATAATTTTATGGTATATTTAGAGTTAAAAATAATTATATAATATTAACATTTTAAATAAAATTCCAATATATTAAAGATTTAAAAATTATAATATTATATCTTAAATAGATGTTTAAAATTATTTAAAAATAATAATAAAATAATGGATCGAAAGCCATTCAATATGCAATTTAAAGATTGAGTTTTGGTTCTTAAATGAATAATCCCTTTTCACCATCACAGGATAATCATTGTCATGAAGAATTTGAAATATGTACACTTTGGTTAATTAGGAGTCAATCTGGTTAATAGTGCTCCATTTCTATGTTGGATGTTGTTCAAAGGGATGGGGAACAACCACCTCCTTATAACGTGATAAATGTGTTTTTCAAAGTAGAACAAAGTCTTTTGTAACTATTTCAAAGAAGTAGAACAAACTTTTTCATTATTGAGAAATTCAAATACTTTTTTTATTATTATTTTTTTACAAATGATTGATTAAATTAAGTATCAAAAAATATTTGATAAGACAAATTAATAATTATTTTTCAACAAATGTTTAGTTAAATAATTAATAATAATAAAATAAAATGATTGATTAAATTAATTATTAAAAAATATTTTGATATGACAAACTTTTTCATTATTAAGAAATTCAAATATATCTTTTGATTATGTATTTTTCTACATTTGTTTAGTTAAATAGTTAATAATTATAAAATAATACTTTTGATTTGTAAATTTCAATGAGCTTTGGACTTCTAATTGGAATTTAAAGTGCACAATACATTTCTATGTTTTATTTTTTCAAATTATGGTTTGAAAAAATTTATCCCAATGTTCATATCTATTTTCTCAACTAAGTCTACTTAAAAGTTTCAAACTTTACGTCTTCTTTCGAGAAGAAATAATAATCCTGACATCGGAACTACGGTGGGGATTTACATAAAAACATTTACACGCTGAGAGGAAAGGAGTATATGCACTAGAGTTTACATAAAAGTCAAATTGACATGTAGGCGCTTATGTATTACGTTAATCACCTTATTGTTTTCAAAAAAAATTATATGAAACCAAGTTTTGCTTTATAATTTTTATATACTCAAGGATTCATTCACAATTTGGCAAATTCTCTTAACTTTTTACTCTTGAGAACCTCTTTTGTGAATGCTTAAGGCCTTTTCCTTTTCTTATTTGTTTGAAAAATGTCTTAGATCCTTAAATGAGACTCTCATTCATATATTTCCATTTTCATTCATATAATATGATTTGGATTTTCTTATTATATGTTTTGTTGTTTATGCATGCAATAGATAAAATATAGAAAATAGAAAAATGAAATACAAACTCACATTAATCACAATGAACACCAAGATATGCTCTAGGAAACCTTTTTACGATAAAATCTAATTGGAAGTGAGGTTGTTCTACTCTATTTTGTCTAGAACAAAATAATGCAAGTGCAAAGGAGAAGGAACTCTCTATGGAGTTACATGAGACCCGTGGCCATGGGATGCTACATAACACAAACACAGTCAATTATGCTCTCTCATTCTGAATCCCAAGTTGTTTTTCTCTACTATGGAAATAGATACAATTAGAAATGAACGTAATTCCATTTCTTCCTAGTGTTATAATTATAACATAGCCCAATAGCCAAGAGGAGGTTAAATTTGACTCCTTCAACTACCAACTTACATATTTGACCCTTCTAGAGTATTCTTCATAGTATTCACATGACTAGCCCCTTTTCCATGAATAACAAGGGTTGACATAACATCCTTTCAAATCATTATGGACAAACATGAAGCTCAACTTCTTGATGGCATAACCTTTGCATGTAGAATCTGTTTGGGGTCTTTCTTCCATGGTTGGAAAGCTTCCTGAGTGTATAAAAATACCAAGGGTTTTGGCATAAGTGAGTTTTTTTACCCTAGAAAAAGTCATTTAATACCTCAAACTATCTACATAATGTTTTAGACCACAATTCTCCAAATTGGAACCCAACAATAAAAATGGCCTTGTAAGTTGATTCCTTCAATTTTTCCAATCCAAAAGCATCAAGATGAATGTACAAAAGCATCAATATGAATGCCAAACAATATAATGATCCAATATAAATCATACCTCGCTATTTTGGTAGGTTTTTGGTCCCCAAAATCCTTTTTCAAATGAGGTGAAGAAATTTTTCCTCTACCTTCTCCTTAGAGTACCATTTATCCCTTCCTAGAGGCTATCCTTTCAACCCAATCTGCCAAAGGTCATGATACCCATGTATTGTAGTTCTAGAAATATTTTTCAAAACTATATCCTCTATAAACTATTCTTGAGAATATAGAGCTAAGTCCTCTATGGAAGTTGGGACTTGCTGCCCTTCCTAATCGAACATGGAGGGCTCATGGAGTCTAGGATTTTCCACATTCATCACTGAGTGAATACACACATATAGGGTATATTGAGTCTATAGGAAATCTCCCACCTTTTTTGGTATTTTGAAAGGACTGTATCATAGAGCCTTGATTTTTTTTACGAGGACCCTATAGCCTCTCCTTATTCAACTCTAACCATACTCTATCTACCACTGTAAATGCCCTTTTTTCCTATCTTGATCATGCATAGGCTTGCATTTTTCTTGGGACTTCTTCAGTGCCTCTTGTATTTGTAATTGGATTTTCTTGATCTCCTCAACAAATTTTCTACTCCTAAAGCATCCCCTTTGATCTACTCCCTCACTCCTACTTCTCCATATACTACATCCAAAGGTGAAGGTGGAAAATATCCAAAAAAATATCAAAAGATGATGTACTAGTTCAAGTGTGTCTTCTTTGTTGTGGGAGCGTTGTATATCGGCCAAATTTCATCCCAGGTCTTTAGATGCTTTTGGTTATAACACTCAATTCCTATACCAAAGTCTCATTGACTACTTCTATTTTCCCATATTTCTACAAGTGGAATATTGTATGCCTCTTCAATTTTATGTCCAATTTGTCCCATAACATAGTTTAAAATGAATTGAGAAATTTTATGTCTTGTATTAAACAATGCTCCATGGTATCCCATAATGCACCCAGATCTATTCAAAGAAAAATATTGCTACTTTTACCCCTTGGTGGTATTTTTACAAGGCATGGGAATACACATCTTGTTGAACCTATTAGCTACCAAAAATAGGTATTCATGTCCCTTCCCAGTTGTTAGTAAACCTCCCACAAATTCCATGGAAATTATTTCAAAAGGATGAGTGGCTACATGCAATAGATGATATAGATCATGTTTCCTATTACTAGACTTATTGCTACAATAAACTATACATCCTCGAATGAACCTTACTACATCTCTTTGCATCTTGGGCCAATGCAGATACCTTTGCAAATTGGAAACCATCTTCCCAAAACTTAACTTCCTTACAAACTTATAGGTATAAGCCTCTCTAATCAACTACAGTTTCTCACCTTTGAGAACATATAGCTTATCTATCTGGTAGAGTAACCCATTATGGCGATGATAGTCAACTATGTTGTCACCAATTATCCACATGAATTTGGAATTATAGTTGTTGATACACCTCCCTGAAGCATTGATACTTTATATATGCCTCTTTGAATGCATCATGGGTGAAAGGATCCATGTGCCTCAGAGCTCCCAAAGCTATGAATTTTTATGCAGGTTCCCTTGAAATCATGTCAACTAACTTGTTTGTGCTTCCCTTCTTGTACTTGATCACTAATTGGATCCATTTTAAAAAATCCATCCACTTGTAGTGTCTCGTATGATGTAATTTAATCTTTCCCTACATGTATTATAACATATGGTGATCTATATGGATTACTATATCCTTTCCTTTAAGATAATGTTTCCACTTTTTGATATCTTGTAAGTAAGGCATATATATCCTTGTCATAGATATGGTAGTTGAGAACTATTTCATGAAATAATTTATAATGGTAGCATATAGGGCTTTCTCCCTATATCAAGGCCACTCTCATAGCATACCCACTCACATCTGTCTCCACTTCGAAGGGATGTTACAAGTTTGGTAATACAAGAATTGGTCCTTGACTGATTTTCTTCTTCAACTCTTTAAATGCCTTCTGCTAATACTTTTCCCACTGAAAACTCTTGACACTTATTTTATGGCATGCAGTGCTGCAACTACTATTGAAAATGAGGCTATGAATTTCCTTAGGTAACCTATTTCCCCAACAAAATCCTAAACTTGAAAATTTTTGTAGGAAATAGACACTTTATGAAGACCTCTATCTTAGAAATATATATCTTAGGCTCCCCTACAAGAATCTCATAGCCTAAATAAACCAAATAATGATGGGAAAAATCACACTTGAGATTTTTCAATAGCTGGTGCTTATTTAAAGTATATAGCATCGACATCAAGTGTAATATTTTCTCCTTCTATGTAGCATTGTAAACCAATATATCATCCAAATAAATAATGACAAAAAAATCTATATAGGGGCATGGTACATCATTTATTAATCTCATGAATGTAGTTTTTTCATTGTATAAATAAAATGTCATGACTAACCACTCATACAAACCTTGTCTTGTTTTGAAGGTTTTCTTCTGGGTGTATTCTTCCTTGACTCACACTTAATGGTACCTGGATATTAAACCTAACCTGGTGAAGTATTTCACCTTTTGAAACTAATCCAATAGATCATATATCTTGGGAAAGGGGTACATATTACTGAGTGTATTTTTTTTAATTCCCTGTAACCAATGCACATTTTCCAAGTCCCATTATTGTATGGAAATTATGATGGGTGATCACAATGTGAGCTACTTGGTAAAATCACACCCTTCTCGAATAGTTTTTGTTAGCCCCCTATGAATTTTTTGACAAGAAAACAGGGGGCTAAATTGTTTGTTGAGGCTTTAAGGAATGCATTCCTCCTGAAAACACATCATCTTTGAAAGCCTCTTCATGCCCTTTTCCCTTTGATTGATTTCCACTGCTGTTTCTAAGGCAATAAGCCTCACTGACTGTAAAAAGGTGTGCTCAAGATAGCCTTCATTTGCCCTTTGTATTCCTGTAGAATGCCCCATTATAACCTTTTTCCTTTTTGTCAAAGTTCCCCTTTTTTACCCCCAAATCCCTCCTAAACCTTCTAAATCATCCCCATGCCCCTCTTAAACCATTCAAATAACCTTTTTTGGTTTGATAGCCCCCACTCTCTCTACCGTTACCCAGTTTTGGCTGCAAATTGCATTTAAAGGGCCAAAAACCCACATTTTAACATATATTGGGCCTAGCCCCCTTTGGCCAGCCCCTTAACTTTTTCCCCCACATGACCTGGGCGCTAGAACCAAGTGCTAGCCCAAAAGGCACTTATCACGATTGGTTGAATAAGTCTCGGAGCGCTACCCACCATAGATTTCTTGTAATCCAACGGTTGTCGCAAAGTCTCATCGCACCCGTTATTTCTTGTTTACTCCTCCGATCACATGTCCATCGTTGATCTGATCCACAGATCGACGGTCCACATTTCATCTGCCCCAGTGGCCCCCGCAAACGCGTCACTGTTGCAAACTGCCGGTTTCTATCGCACCGCCTTTGGAAGGAGGGCGGTACTTTTTGTTTGACAGTGATGCCATACACTGGCTGACACGTGGCATCAAGCATTGTTGAGAAACCGCTCTCATCGCGCGTTAACGTTCGTCCATAGATCTGGTGCGATATTGTTGTACGCCATCTGACGGTGATCGCACCACGAAGATGCTCGAGAGTTAGTCCAAGGAAAACGGGGACCCTGGCCCACCATCTGTCGCCCTCCGATGCGTTTTCCATCGTCGATCTCATCCTGAGATCGGATGGTTAGAATTAAATTCACACCTCGCCATTGACCGTGTCCCACCACGTCACCCATTCCATGTGTTTTCGTCGCATCTTCGTTCGTTTCCTATATATTTCATTCAAAGGTCGAATTTTAATGTTTTACATTTAAATTTCCAATCTCACCATCTTCCAAGTGCATCTCCCGCTGTTCCATGGGGTTCATCCACAATATCCTCTGCATGCATCGTCTTCATCCATGCCACGTTGCCATTTTCGCAGTCCTCCACAGCGTCCCACCCCATGCATGGATTTTCTTAACGTGTTTTGTGTTTTGCAGGGTTTCAGGTGGTGAAAACCTCCACTGTTCGCAGTCACTGTTCCAGTGACACAGAGCGCAGAGAAGGCCATTGTTAGAGCCTGATATTGCAGGAAAATGTTCGGGGAGGTCTCTGCAGGAAATATTTCATCAAGGTATAGTGTACGACATGGTCAAGATCTCCCCAGCACCATTAAAAACTCGAAATTTCACAGACAAAGAACAATAAAGGAACGACAGAGAGTATCAGTGAAAAAGCAGAGAGTTCAAGGCTTGTTATTGAAGATTTTGAGCCTTAACCTAACATTTTAAAGGTAGGGTACCAAATTGAAGACCCCACGGATCACTCAGAAGGTCCAACGCATAGAAAACCATATCATCAGGGTTTTTACATTAGCAGAATGTCTCCTCCTGAGAAAGGACATAGTACTCATTCGGTTTTAGTTTACGTTGTGTCCATGAGAAGTTTCTCCCCTGACAACAGTCCTAATGCTATTAGACACATTTGTTACACAGTATGGCAAACCTGAAATCGCTGATTTGCCTTTGTTCAGTTCATCAGAATTCTGCAGAAGTATTACAACAAGTACATCAAAGTCATACCTGGAGTAAATTGCAGCCTGACGAAGACCCCAAAGAGTACTGAAGATAAATTCCCAAAATTTAAAACAGAATGGGGCCTCGGCCCTCTTCCTCTTCTGAGTTTTAATGCTTCATTTAGTTTTTCATCTACCTCCTCTGCCTCTCTTTCAGATATAAAATTCAAAATAATATTATTGTAAGGTTGTTGATCGGATATCTGTGAACTGCAAGCTGTTTCTTTTGAGACATGTTCTCTGTGTAAGGTTGTAAGATAGGGTGAGGAAGATGTTTTCAGACTGAATATCAAGCTATTGGCAGTGTTGTACTTGACTGGTGTTGCTCTTGAATATGACAAGCACATTTCTTTGGATCCTGATTTAAAGTAGCGGTGATTTTTTTTCTATCTTTGTCTTGTTTTACCTTGTAGTCCATTACATTTCATTTCTTTTGGCACGCATCAGAAATATGGCATAGGATTTACCCTTGTTAGGTACCCTATGTTTCTTCTCTCCCTGCCTTCAATATTTTCTGCTGTATGTATTATCTGAGAATTGATTTCAAGAAAATTTAACCAGTGTAGTGGTCAAACATATATTGCTAGCTGATGTATGAATTAATGAATCTATTCTTATATGTTCTTGTTAGGCTTTAATTGACTGAATTGGGATACTGGTAGTCTATAAATTTGTCTTTGTCTCACTAGGATCCTTTTCAATCAATTGAACCTTCCTAAGTTCCCTTAAGCTGGATACCAAAGCATTGAGAGTTCAAAGTCTCTCTCTGATCTCAGGTTTTCACCTTTGTGTTTAAATCTTTAATGTTTCCTTGTCTGAAGGGTTAACCTTTTATGTCTTGGATCACAGGTTGTCCAATGGCATGTCTTGTCCCTGGATCTGATTCTTGAAGGTCACCTTGGAGTTTTCCTTGCTTTCACCATCTCTCTTGCCATTTCATGCCACACTATGATCTTTAAGATCCAATGCTTTAGATGACTAGCCCAACTGAAAGCCTGCATATTGAATAGCAAGTAAACCCTTTCCTGACTCCATTGCCCAATGGCCTTGAATTTTCTCTGAATCATCCCTCCTTTGCCTAAAATCCTCTTTTCTCATCCTTGTCTTATATTGAACACTTATTTACTGATTTCCAACAACCAAACTAAAAATCAAACAAACAAACCCCGTGCCTATAACTAGCCTAACATCTTAACTTTGAGCTTCAAAGACATAAAACCTTTGCTTATATAGAGAGATCCCTCTCTGGACCCAGGAGGGCTAGATCCTGAGGTCTGAAAGTGGTTTGATGTTGTCTCATCTTTTGGTCTTGCCAATCTGGCCAAAACATGGGAACCCCAACATAATGGTGACTCCACTGGGGAAAATCTGAGAGTCTATAACTGATAACATTTGTCTGTCTCCCATTTTCGTCACCAACATAATGGTGGCTCTGCTGGGGAACTTCTGAGTATTTTCCATCTTAATACATCACAAGAGCCTCAGAAACCTATAATCTCTGGATAGGTTGGCAGTTAAACACTCCTATTCACAAATCAACTTCTATACCACTTGTTGTGTTTTCTCCAACACTCTTAGACAGAGTCTGGAAAGGGCCAGACAACCTCCAGATCTCATCCTCTTTCAGAGGTGAAATATCTGGTAAATTCCCTCCCAGTCCATCTCTGGTTAGAGTTTGCTGTGTTTTAAGGATTTCCCTAAAAATGACATTACATAAGCACTGTGGTGGACAGTGTACCTCCTAGAAACATCCTAAACCTTCCACCTGGCGACTCCATAGTTCATAAA
This sequence comes from Pinus albicaulis, assembly GCA_034641835.2. Lineage (NCBI taxonomy): Eukaryota > Viridiplantae > Streptophyta > Pinopsida > Pinales > Pinaceae > Pinus > Pinus albicaulis. The sequence continues at coordinate 579,341,667 of CM076575.1, read as the reverse complement.
CTATTAAAAGACTCCACTGGTGATCAGTAGGCTTGCTGATTATCTTGGTTCACATAAGACTCCACTGGGAGACCAGAGCCCATTTCAACATCAGCCATAATAGAGGTAACAAGTAGGGTTAAGCTGCTTGGTTGGAAAAAAACATTCTGGCTTCAAGAAACATTCACACAAGAGCTTATCCTAACCCAAACCCACCTGAAATAGTTGACAACCCTGAGAGCATCCTCAAGAGATCTCCTACACCTAAAAGACCAACTATTTCCAGCCACATCCATAGAGCTAAATCTGCACCAGAAGACCTTACAGCTTTATCAGACACTCATCTTGACCTGGACTCTCAAAGCAGATTACCAAGAACTAGGTCACACAGTGCTCTAGACCAGCCAGACCTTGAGTTACCTGTTTCACCAAACCAAAGTGGTAAACACATTAGGGACAGAGAGACCCCTCCATCTACACCTCCTGATATTCACTTCATTCAAAACTTGGGGCTCTGTCACCCCAAATCTATCCCTGTCATCCACATACCAGCTGTTCAAGCCAACCCTTTACCTCATCAAAATACCATCATGGCAGCTTGGTATGCACCTATGGTTTTACCTCAGCCTCTAGTACCCTTACCCAATTATTATCAATAAAAAATCCCACACTTCACTGCAAAAGAGTCTACCACAACTCAACACCATGTGGACAGGATGGAAGATTCTTTTGATTACATGGAGATAGATGATGATACAGTCAAAATGAGAATCTTTGCCTAGAGCTTAGGAGGTGATGTGAAGATGATCCAGGTGGATATTGGTGGCCACCCACCTATTCCACTTGGCCCCCCACCATTATCTCTTTCAGTTTTTCAGTTTCGGCATAACTTACTATTTTTAGCAGTTTTTCGGGTCCTGAACTTCCGGAGCCGTTTTGAGGCCCTAAACGACGTTTTTTGTGCATGAAAGCGCCAGCGAATTTTCTAATAGAATTTGTCCCGACAGCTGTAGTCCTCGGATAGAGCTTTATAATGATGTATCATGTGCGTCAAACGGAGATAGTATGCCAAAGTTACGTCCCTGGGAAGTTGAAACACCAATTTACCCAAACGGGGCCCATAGTTTTGGCGCTTCATCTCCTAGGGTTAGTTTTTTGGGATGTTTAGGGTTCTCCATTGTTTCTCAATAACAAATAGGCCCTCGCGCCTCATTGTAAAGCAGTTCAGAGGCCTGTAGCCGCCACATCTCTTCTCAGAGATAGCTACCAGTGCCCTAGCTAGTTTTATTTCCATTCTGTCTGTAAGCAAATTTCGCCGGATATTAATGAATGAAGCATTTTTCCGCCGCATCTTCATCTTTATGGTTATGTGCTATTCTGTTGCGTTCCGCATAAATCCGGATCGCGTACCGCAGCGGCTCGCTCCATCCTTTTTTCTTCGTACAAGTCCCCAACGAGGCTTCCGGGTATAAGGAGCTAGGCTGATCCGTGGGAAATTTTGCAAGACCGGCCTCGCAAACCTCGACGCATGCCCATGGGGGACGAAAAGAAGATGAGAGGGGAGCAGAGGATCCCATAAAAATACTGCCGAGGAGGCCCTCGAAAAACAAAGGAACGCGATGCGATGGATAGTTTTGCTCGCATCCTTCAACCGTCGCTCACCTACGGCCGTATCCGCATCCGCAGCCACCGAGTTGCGACTCCCTTTTGCTGCACAAGTAAATTTTGACATTCCCATATTTGAGGGTCAAATAGATGCAGATGCCGTAGACAGATGGTTGAATCTATTAGAAGGATATTTCTCTGTTCATGACTTTTCAGACCGGGAGAAGATTATTTTTGCACTCCTCAAAGCTACCCCCCATGTTAAGGACTGGTGGGAAACCTACTGTGAGAACAAGGACCGGACAGAACCCTCTCTGTTCTCGGCCGTACCAACTTGGAATTCTTTCCGAGACGCCGTCAAGGAACAGTACTATCCCGTGGGGAGCTATGAGGACAAGTACATACAATGGACCACGCCGCGACAACAAAGGGATCAAGATGTGCATGAGCTGACGAATCTGTTCCATACCCTGCGCACAAAGTTGGGTATCAAAGATTCAGAGAAACATCTGGTGCTAAAGTATCGCAGCTGTCTGCACAGATACATTCAGGAGGAAATGGAGTTCCTCGACATCTCCTCGCTTGGCACGGCATACCGGTATGCTGCCAAGATTGAGCAGAAATTCAAACAGAAGAAGCGAGACTTTGGATCTGTGAATCAAAAGCAAGGAAAAGGTGCTTCCAAACCACAGAACAAAGGACAGAGCCAAGGCATGGCGGCTAAAGACAACCCACCAAAGCCACAAGAAAAGAACAACACCGTAAAGCCAAAGAAGGACACGGGAAAGTGGTGTGAGTTCCACAAGAGCTCCACTCACAACACAAGTGAGTGTCGGGCCAAGCAGTCGCTAGTGGCCGAGATGAGGGCTTATGAGTCAGATGCATGCTCCGACTCCGAATCAGAACCTGAAAAGGGGAAACAGACACGATGCGGAGCCCAACGCCGACTGCTACCACAAAGCGTCCGTGGAAGGAGGAACCCAAGATCCACAGGAGAGAGGAGGAGAACGTCTCTTCCACCCGCGCATGTGGTGTGCGTTCCCCGTACGTACCATCGTCGACAATGGGGAGCCAAAAGAACCTCATTTCAGCAGACGCCGTGAAGCGGTTGGGCTTGCCGACCACAGCTCACCCACATCCATACACCATCGGGTGGCTTCACCAAGGACGAGATCTCCGCGTCAGCCAGCAGTGCCGCCTTTCCTATAGCATCAAGCCCTTCACGGATGAGGTATTGTGTGACGTTGCTCCTATTGATGTTTCTGATGTATTATTAGACAACCATACTTGTGGAAGCGTCATGCTGTGTATGAGTCTCGACCTCGTGCTATTATTATTACTTTGGGAAATAAGTTGTACATGATACCAGAGGTACCACCTCATACGACTATCTCTTTAGTTACTGCAAAACAATGCAGTAAGCTCATTTCCCAAACCAGGAAATTCGTTTTCCTGATGATCCGCCCCCAGGGCAAGAAGAAGACTGTGGCCACGACCTCCAGACAGGGCCCCTCTGCACGACAACAACAAATGGATAAGGTCGTGGAGGAGCACGGGGACATCTTCACCTCACCCACAGGGGTTCCTCTGCACTGCCAGGTCAAGCACCCGATTGATCTGACCCCAGGTGCGCCACTACCCAATGGACCGATATATCGACGCTCTGTTCTGGAAAATGATGAAATCAAGAGGCAGATTCAGGAGCTGTTGCAGAAAGGTCACATCAGACCAAGTTCATCGCCCTGTGGGAGCC
>CM076575.1:579245418-579338230 GCA_034641835.2 Pinus albicaulis | reverse complement strand
CTTAAACCATTCAAATAACCTTTGTTGGTTTGATAGCCCCCACTCTCTCTATCGTTACCCATTTCTAGCTGCAAATTGCATTTAAAGGGCCGAAAACCCACATTTTAACATATATCGGGCCTAGCCCCCTTCGGCCAGGCCCTTAAATTTTTCCCCACATGACCTGGGCACTAGAACCAAGCGCTAGCCTAAAAGGCACTTATCGTGATTGGGTGAACAAGTCTCGGGAGCATTACCCACCGTCGATCTCCCTTAATCCAACAGTTGTCGCAAAGTCTCATCATATCCATTTTCCCCCGTTCACCACTCCTATCGCATATCCACCGTCGATCTGATCCGCAGATCGACGGTCCACATTTCATCCACCCCGGTGGCCCTCGCAATCGCGTCACTGTTGCACACCGTCAGTTTCTATCGCACCGTCTTTGGAAGGTGGGCGGTATTTTTCATTTCGCTGCAATCAACGTCACCGCCTGACACGTGTCATCGAGCACTATTGGGAAACTGCTCTCATCGCGCCTTAACGTTCGTCTGCAGATTCGGCGCGATATTTTTGTACGCTATCTGATCTGGGGCGGGCCATCTGACGGTGATCGCACCACGAAGATGCTCGGGAGTTAGCCCAAGGCAAGCGGGGACCATGGCCCACCATCTGTTGCCCTCTGATGCATTTTCCACCGTCGATCTCCTCCTGATATCGAATGGTTAGAATTAAATCCACACCCCGCCATTGACCTGGTCCCACCACGTCACCCATTCCACGTGTTTTCAACGCATTTTCATCTGTTTCCTATATATTTCATTCAAAGGTAAAATTTTAATGTTTTACCTTAAAACTTCCTATCTCACCGTCTTCCAAGTGCATTTCCCGTTGTTCCATGGGGTTCATCCACAATATCCTCTGCATGCATCGTCATCAACCGTGCCACATTTCCATTTTCGTAGTCATCCACAGCGTCCCACCCCATGCATGGATTTTCTTAACGTGTTTTCACGTTTTGCAGGGTTTCAGGTGGTGAAAGCCTCCACTGTTCACAGTCACTGTTCTGGTGACAAAGAGCGCAGAGAAGGTCAATGTTCGAGCCTGATATTGCAGGAAAATGTTTGGGAAGGATTCAACAGGAAATATTTCATCGATGAACGGTGCTCGACACTGTCAAACCTCCCCAGTACAATTAAAACTCGATATTTCACAGACAGAGAATAGTAAAGGAGCAGCAGAGAGTATCAGGGGAGAGCCATAGAATTTAAGGTCGGTAATCGAAGATTTTTGAAGCCCTAATGCGGTAATTGAAAAGAAATGTACCATATAGAATACCTAGAAAATAACGCAGAGGCCCCGATAGGGCCTTGGGCACAGAAAACAACACCAACAGTGTTTCACCATCAGTAGAATGTTCTTCCCCATGAAAGGATGGAGTGCCCATACAATTTTCATTCTATGCTGTGTTCTAGAGAGGTTTTCTGCCCTGAAAACAGTCCTAATGCTATCAGAGCATTTGTTTCATAGTATGGCAGACCCTAGCATCGTTATTCTACCTTTTTGTTTAATTCACCAGAGTACCGCAGATATTACAGCAAGTACATCAAAGACATACCTGGAGTAAATTGCAGCCTGACGAAGACCACTCTTTCATGAAAGAGTACTGAAGATAAATTCCCAGAATTTAAAACAGAATGGGGCCTTAGCCCTCTTCCTCTTCTAAGATTTAATGCTACATTTATTTTTCCATCTACCTCCTCAGGCTCTATTAAGCTAAAATTCATGAAGAAACTCATTGTAAGGGTTTTTGATCGGATATATGTGAATTGCAAGCTGTTACTCTTGAGACATGTTCTCTGTGTAAAGTTGTAAGATAGGTTGAGGAAGATGTTTTCAGACTGAATATCAATCTATTGGTAATGTTATAATTAACTGGTGTTGCTCTTTAATATGACAAGCACATTTCTTTGGATCCTGATCTAAAGCAGCGGTGATTTTTTTCTGTCTTTGTCTATGTTTTCCTTTTTATTTCATTACATTTCATTTCTTATGGCACGCATTAGAAATCTGGCATAGGATTTACCCTTGTTAGGTACCCTATGTTTCTGCTCTCCCTGCCTTCAATGTTGTTCTACTATATGTGTTATCTGAGGATTGATTTCAAGCTAATTTAACCAGTGTAGTGGTCAAATATACTACTAGCTGATGTATGAATTAATGAATCTGTTCTTAGATGTTCTTGTTAGGTTTTAATTGAATGAATTGGGATACTGGGAGTCTAGAAATCTGTCTCTGTCTCACTAGGATCCTTTTCAATTTATTGAACCTTTCTAAGTTCCCTTGAGTTGGATGCCAAAGCATTGAGAGTTCAAAGTCTCTCTCTGATCTCAGGTTTCCACCTTTGTATTTAAATCTTCAGTGTTTCCTTGTCTGAAGAGTTAACCTTTTAGGTTTTGGATCACAGGTTGTCCAATGGCATGTCCTATCCATGGATCTGATTCCTAGAAGGTCACCTTGGAGGTTTCCTTTCTTTCACCTTCTCTCTTACCATTTCATGCCACACTATCATCTTTAAGGTCTAATTCTTTAGATGACTAGCCCAACTGAAATCTTGCATATTGAATAGAAAGTAAAACCTTTCCTGACTCCATTTCCCAATGGTATTGAAGGTTCTCTGACTCATCCCTCCTTTGCCTAAAATACTTCTTTCTCATCCTTGTCTTATATAGAACCCTTCTTTCCTAATTCCCAACAACCAAACAAAAATCAAACAAACAAACCCCATGCCTATAACTAGCCTAACATCTTAAAATTTTGAGCTTCAAAGACATAAAACCTTTGCTTATATAGAGAGATCCCTCTCTGGACCTAGGAGGGCTAGATCCTGAGGTCTGAAGTGGTTTTATGCTATCTCATATTTTGGTATTTCCAATCTTGCCAAAACATGGGAACCCCAACATAATGGCGACTCCACTGGGGAAAATCAGAGTCTATAGCTGATAACATTTTTCTCTCTCCCATTGTAGTCACCAACATAATGGTGACTCCACTGGGGAACTTCTGATTATTTTCGTTCTTACCACATCACAAGAGCCTCAGAAACCTACAATCTCTGGTTAGGTTGGCAGTTAAACACTCCTATTCACAAATCAACTTCTATACCACTTGTTGTGTTTCCCCCCACACTCTTAGACAGAGTCTGGAAAGGGCTAGACAACCTCCGGATCTCATCCTCTTTTAGAGGTGAAATATATGGTGAATGCCCTACCAGTCCATATCGGGTTAGAGTTTGTTGTGTTTTAAGGATTTCCCTAAAAATGACATTACAAAAACACTGTGGTGGACAGTATACCCTCTTGAAACATCCTAAACCTTCCACCTAGTGACTCCATAGTTTCTAAATGATTAAAGACTCCACTGGTGATCAGTATGCTTGCTGATTATCTTGGTTGACATAAGACTCCACCGGGAGACCAGAGCCCATTACAACATCAGCCATAATAGAAGTAACAAGTAGGGTTAAGCTGCTTTGTTGGAAAACATCATTCTAGCTTCAAGAACCATTCACACAAGAGCTTATCCTAAACCAAACCCACCTGAAATAGTTGACAACCCTGAGAGCATCCTCAAGAGATCTCCTACACCTAAAATACCAACTATTTCCAGCCACATCCATAGAGCTAACTCTGCACCAGAAGACCTTACAGCTCTATCAGATACTCATCTTGACCTAGACTCTCAAAGCAGATTACCAAGAACTAGGTCACACAGTGCTCTAGACCAACCAGACCTTGAGTTACCTGTTTCACCAACCCAAAGTAGTAAACACATTAGGGATAGACAAACCCCTCCATCTACACCTCCTGATATTCACTTCATTCAAAACTTGGGACTCAGTCATCCTAAATCATCTCAATAGTTTTCTGCTGGCCCTAGTATCCCTGTCATCCATATACCAGTTGCTCAAGCTAACCCTTTACCTCCCCAGAATGTCATCATGGCAGCCTGGTATACACCCCTGGTTTTACCCTAGCCTCTAGTACCCCTACCCAACGATTATCAATCATAGATCCCACACTTCACTGCAAAAGAGTCCACCACAGCTCAGAACCGTGTAGATAGAATGGAAGATTCTTTTGATTACATGGATATAGATGATTATACAGTCAAAATGAGAATCTTTGCCCAGATTTTAGGAGGTGATGTGAAGAAATGGTTTAAAGGCCTACCTCCTAATAGTATCCAAGACCTTCCTGCTTTATATCAGATTTTCATAAACAAATGGGAAGTTAAGGCCAACCCTCTCCAAATCTTAGCAGAATACAAGAACCTGAAAAGAAACACAGGAGAGAGTGTCCATGACTACTCTACAAGGTTTAACAATGTTTATAACGCTCTTCCTCCACATATGAAACCTCCCCAAGGTATGGCTTTAGTGAAATATCCGGAGGGCTTTGATGCTGATATGGCCTACTAGCTTAGGGAGAGGGATTAAAACACACTGGAAGACATGCAAAAAGGAGTAGTAAGTGTAGAGGCTAACCTGATTGAGAAAAAAGCAAGATTGAGAGCTGATAAAAGGGTGACATATAGAGATGACACTGTAGCTTCCACATCTGACCCCAATTATGACTGTTTGTCTAAAAACATGGAAAAGCTACAGCAAATGATGGAAAAAATGGTTGTCACAGTTAGTAACCAAAACATAAATCAAAATCATAAACAGAACCAGAACTTTAGAAGGAATAATACCACTCCCAACAGACAAAGAGAATCAGATCAACAAATTATTCCCCCATTTCAAGAGAACTTTCTTGATGAAGATTAGGGAATCATAGAAGAGTTTGAGGGAACCACAATAAACATGTTCGAAGTATAAAAATCAATCCACAACTATTCCACAGAGGAATATCAGCCCTCATCCTCATACTGGGATGAGGAAAGATCAGAATCTGAGGATTACAGACTTGGATTTGAAAATCCCATCATGCAGGTCAGGGAACAGTATGAACTTAGAAGCAAGAAGAGCCTAGACACTTCCAAACCAAAGGCTTCTGGGATTACTATTAAGAAAAGGCCTGAGAAAACTTCTAAAGTGGCTGCTGAAAGTAACAAATCAGTAGCTTAGAGTTTTTGGAAGAACAAAGAAAAAGAAAACCAAAACACTGATAAGCAAAGTCAACCAACTAGTAGCACTAGCACTGTAGTTAGTGCTCCTGATAAAACTATCACAAACGCTGTACATAGTGAGAATCAACGCACTAATTCAGCCACTAAGGTGGTGGCTAACAAAACATAATCGAGTATTTCAAAGAGTCAATCTCCCTTCAATTTGGAAAGTGAGATTGCAAAAATTAAAATCTCTGTTCCACTCTCTGAGTTGGCCACTCAGGATGTATATAAAGGAAAAATTTTGAAAGCATTAAATCTAGGGGAAAACAGTGACACTGTCAATTTGAGTGATGATCAACCATCCCTTCTGTTTGGTCCAAATATAGAAGGAAAGTTTCAGGAAGGGGTAGTGCCACCTTTTTATATCAGTCTCAATATCCATGACAAGATCCTTCACAATGCAATGCATGACTCTCAGGCATCACACAACCTAATGCCTAAGGTATTTATGGAAAAGTTAGGCCTAGAGATAAATTGCCCTTATAAATATTTATATTCATTTGACTCTAGCAGAGTAAAATGCCTGGGCTTAATCAAAGGCATGTGTGTAAACCTTACCCAGATCCCTGCAAAATGTATGGTTATGGATTTTGTGGTAGCAGATGTACCACCTAAGTATGGCATGTTACTATCTAGGTCATGGGGAGCCAAGAAGTAGGGCACAATGCAGATGGATGGGGCATATGCCACAATCCCTATCTTTAGCCAGCTAAGGAGACTGTATAGAGAGGAAAAAATGAAATTCCTGGTCAGCATCCCTGAAAAGCCTGAAAATTCTCCTCTGTATTCCATGCACACAGATCTGGACTCTTTTATCTTTTGCAACGATGAATCCTTGGGAGAGCCAGAATCAGAAAGTAGAGATACAAACAAAGGTGTTGAGACCATAGATTTTAACATAATGGCCACTCTGGACTTAGAGGAAAATGAAGAAGAAAAATTTGGACAGTGCACTGAAACAGAAACTCAGAGCAAAAAAGAAATAGAATGCAATCAGCTGACTAGTCACCTCTCTGAATTCCATACACATCAGGGAGAGAAAAACCATCAACAAACTAGTGAAACCCACATTAGGGAAGAAAAGGATGATAAACATGAACACGACCCCTTGTGGGAAATGAATTTTGATGGATCTTGTACTAGGAAGACTGCAGGAGCAGGAGTGTGGTCACGTAACAGAAAGAGTGACTATGTAGAGAGTCATGCCTTCAACCTAAACTTCAAATGTACAAATAATATCGCAGAATATGAGGCTCTTATAATAGGCTTGAATCTATTGAAAAAATTAGGAGCTCATAAGATAACTGTGTGTGGAGACTCTGAGTTGGTCATAAAATAGGTGAATGGTGAATACACAGCGAAGCACCCTAGGCTGAGAGCGTATAGGAATGATGCCATGGATTTATTGAAGACTTTCATGGAATATGAATTAGTGTTTTTCCCTAGGAATCGGAACATAATTGAAAATGGATTAGCTTGTATAGCTAGTTCTTATCACAAGCCTCCCAGTGATCAAAAAATCATCATTCAGACAAAATTTAGGCCTGCAGTGCCGGATAATGAAAAATATTGGCAGGTCTTTTAGGGGGATAAGAAGATTGAATATTTCTTGACGAGCAGGAACAAGTTTGAATGCTCAGACTCAGAAATGAAATCTGAAGATAGCTGCCTAAGTGAAGAACCCTTAGACGAGGAAAAAACACCCTGTAACATAGAAATGAACACTTTAACTAAACAGCTTGGGAATCCGACCAAAGAATATGAGAACATAGATAAAGAGGAAGTAGAGGTGTTGCAGGCCAAAGATAAGAACATACCCTGAGGTCTGGAACCTTTAGAATACCTTTTCGAATTCGATGATGTAGCGAAAAAGCCCACTATAGAGCACTCAGACTCTGATGTTGAGGAATGCAACATAGGCACTGAAGATAAGCCCAAGATGATCAAATTGGCTAAGTCCCTGCCCGAAAACATGAGAAATAAATATATTGACTTGTTCAAATAATTCATTGATGTGTTTTCTTGGAGCTATGAAGACTTAAAGGCCTATGATACAAACATCATATAGCACAAAATACCTTTGAAAGAGAACCATAAACCTTTCAGACAGAAACTTTGCAGAATAAACCCAAAACAATTGCCTGCAGTGGAAAAGGAAATAAAGAAGATGTATGCGGCAGGCATAATAGTTCCTATGAGGTTCTCTGATTGGGTCTCAAACCTTGTAGCTGTGAGAAAGAAAATAGGTGAGATCAGATTGTGCATAGACTTCAGGAACCTTAAGAGAGCCTCACTCAAAGACAATTACCCTTTGCCAAAAATGGAACACATTCTTCAGAGGGTAGTAGGCTCAAAAAGGATCTCCCTGTTAGATGGTTTTTCAGGTTACAACCAAGTTTTAGTACTCCTAGAAGACCAACTCAAGACAACTTTTACCACTCCATGGGGCACTTTTATGTATGTAAAAATTCCCTTTGGACTGATGAAAGCTGGCGCAACCTTCCAACGAGCGATGGACATAGCCTTTTCAGGTGAAATAGGGCACTTCATTGTCATCTATCTAGATGACATAACAGTCTATTCCAAGACTGAAGAACAACACCTAAAACATTTGAGAAGAGTGTTTGAAAAATGTAGAAGGTTCGGTCTGTCATTGAATCCCAAAAATACTGTATTTGGGCTGCAAGAAGGTAAGCTTCTTGGCCACATCATATCTGAGAAGGGAATCAGAATAGACCCACAAAGAGTTGAGGGAATACTACAAATCACACACCTGAGAAACATCAAAGAGTTACAGTCCTTCATTGGGAAAATCAACTTCCTCAGGAGGTTTATTCCCAATTTAGCTGAACACCTCAGGAAAATGACAAACATGTTAAGAAAGGGTGTAGGAGTTAAATGGACTGTTGAAGCCAAGAAATATTTTGAGTCAGTTAAAATTGCACTCACCCAGGTTCCTATCCTAATCAGCCCTGATTTCTCAAAATATTTCCCCGATAGTTTGTGTGACCTTTGAGCATACAAGGGTTGTGAACTTTTACTACGTAAAAATCCGCATGGAATGTAACTACCATTTCTTTCTTCGTAAAAGCTTCCGAGAGATGCACCCTTGAAATACAACATATAATGGAAAAATGTGCCTATGCCTTGGTGAAGGCCTTTTCATAATCTGTGGTGTACATACATTTAATCCCACAATCATAGCCTATGCCAAGCATAGTGGTTAGCATGATGTGCCCAAGACCCTTGATGGGAAGAGGAGAAAAATGGATTGTCAGCACACACTATCTAAACCTTGAGATAAAACCCACAAAATGATCAAAGGTCAGGGTTTAGCTCAACTAATGACTGAATCAAATTTACAAGCCCTTGACATAAACATGGTAGATGCCTTGGATGAGCAGGAGGATTTACATGATCCCACTGTTGGGGAGAAGTTTTAGAACTCTCCATGGTATTCTGACATTCTGTATGTGCTCACACACCTCAATGCCCCTCCTGAACTATCAAAGACTAAGGCCAGATTCCTAAAGCTAAAAGCTAGAAACTATTGCATTTTGAATGAGTGTTTATACTCGAAAAATACAAATGGCCTATTGCTTAAATGTTTTCCTGAAACTGAAGCTGAGAGGATTAAACAAGAGTTCCATGGAGGAGCGTGTGGAGGCCACGTAAACTGGAAAGCCACTGCTAATAAAATACTCAGAGCTGGCTATTATTGACCTACAATTTTTAATGACATCCATAAGATGATAATTGCCTGCCATAAATGCCATATTTTTGAAGGAAAAAGAAAGCTCCTCCCTCTACCTTTACAACCCATCACTGTTGAAGGTCCTTTTATGCAATGGGGCCTAGATTTCATAGGAGAAATACACCCTGCTTCTTCTGCACAACACAAGTGGATCCTTACAGCCATAGACTACTTCACTAAGTCGATAGAGGCCATACCTACTAGGAATTCCATAGATTCTGTCATCATTAGGTTCCTAGAAGACCACATCTTGTCTCGGTTTGGTTTCCCAAGAAAAATAATCACTGACAATGCTGCTACTTTTGGATCCAAGAAAATGATTGATTTTTGTCACAGGTATCAAATAACACTCGGTCATTCAACTGCTTATTACCCACAAGGTAATGGGCTAACTGAATAATCAAACAAAAGCTTGGTGACCATTATCAAAAAGCTGCTTGAAGAGAAAAAGAAATCGTGGCACGAAAATTTAGTGCATGCTTTATGGGCTGACAGGCTTACAACAAAGAAATCCATTGGCATGTCACCATATTAGCTTGTCTATGGAATAGAGGCAGTGTTTCCTACCAGCCTTGGGGTAGCAGTAATTAAACTTGTCCAAGAGATTCAGACAAAAGAAGATAGTATGGTGAGGAGGATAAACCAAACAATTCATCTCCAGTAAACAAGGGAAGAGGTCTATAACAGAGCTATCAAAGTTCAGGAAAATATAAAGAAGTTGTTTGACAAAAGAATAAAAACATGTGACTTCAAAATTGGAGATAAAGTTCTGAAATGGGACTCCAGGAGAGAGGAAAAAGGAAAGCATGGAAAATTTGACAGTTTTTGGCAGGGTCCATACATCATCCAGGCCACTATGGGTCCAAATGCCTTTTTTCTGCAAGAGCTAGATGGTACAAAGTTGTTTGGGGGTCCTGTCAATAGCAGGATGCTCAAACACTACTACTGTTGATTTCCAATTTCTAGTTTCCATTTCCATTGTAAATACCATTGCCATGTTTTGTTTTCAAAGAAAAGAGAAAATGTTTCAAAAAAGAGAGAAAAGGAGAGGTTCAGACATGCTCAAAACATGAACCTTTGAAGTGCAAATATTGGCTCAAACATGATCAAAACCTAAGCCAAAGGAAGTGAAGACAATTGGTTTTAATCTGAACTAGAAAAGGGAACAGGATCAGCTCTAACATGCCCAAAACCAGAGCTGAAAGGGAAAAGAAAAGGTGACTCTAACAAGCTCAAAACTTGAGTCACAAAGAGCAGAAGGATTCTTCAAAGTGTCAGATTTCAAGCCTTCAAGATTTTGTTTTCAGTTTTCTACAAATTTCAGTCCATGTGCAGCTATCTTTATGCCTTGGATCCACAGCAAACTAGACTGTCTAATCCTAGTTTGTCTGTCTTTAAATTTCTGTCGTAGAATGTAGAGAAGAAATCTGCTGGACAGTTTAATCCTAGTAGATATTAGATTAGGTAGAGAAACATATGAGGCCAATAGTTTAATCTGGTCTCATGGAGTAATAAGGGTAGAAATGGAATAGGTTTATTTTCCTGTTTATAAAAATAAATGATGTAAAGGGTCTGCAAGTCCAAATGCACCCTGGAAGAAAAAATGTTAGGATTGTAGGATGGGTAGATAGATTGTTGGGAAATGTTTTTTGCTGATTAATGTATCCATCATGTTTTTGGCAGATGATCGAAGAAAAGAAATAAGTTCAAGTACCAGGCATCTGGCCTACTCCAAAGATAATTTTCTGAATTCTTGACTCCTTCTAGAAGAAGCCATCCCCATGTGGAGCCACTGTTAGCCTCCTCTGTATTTTTTGACAAGAAAACAGGGGGCTAAATTGTTTGTTGAGACTTCAAGGAATGCATTTCTCCTGAAAACACATCATCCTTGAAAGCCTCTTCATGCCCTCTGCCCTTTGATTAATTTCCACTGCTGTTTCTAAGTCAATAAGCCTAACTGATTGTAAAAAGGTGTGCTCTAGATGGCCTTCATTTGCCCCTTGTATTCCTGTAGAATGTCCCATTATAACCTTTTTCCTTTTTATCAAAGTCCCCCTTTTTACCCCCAAATCCCTCCTAAACCTTCTAAATGATCCCCATGCCCCTCTTAAACCATTCAAATAACCTTTGTTGGTTTGATAGCCCCCACTCTCTCTACCGTTACCCAGTTCTGGTCGCAAATTGCATTTAAAGGGCCAAAAACCCACATTTTAACATATATTGGGCCTAGCCCCCTTCGGCTAGCCCCTTAACCTTTTCCCCCACATGACCTAGGCGCTAGAACCAAGCGCTAGCACGAAAGACGCTTATCACGATTGGATGAATAAGTCTCAGAGCGCTACCCACCGTCGATTTCCTGTAATCCAATGGTCGTCACAAGCCCCTGTGCTCTCACATTCCTCGTTCATTCCCCGATCACTTCACAACCGTCGATCTGATCCACAGATCGATAGTCCGCATTTCACCCACCCCGGTGGCCCTTGCAATTGTGTCACTGTTGCAAACCACCGGTTTCTATCGCACTGCCTTTGGAAGGAGGGTGGTAATTTTTGTTTGACAACGATGCCATACACCGGCTGACACGTGGCTTCGAGCACTGTTGAGAAACCACTCTCATCGCGCGTTAACATTAATCCATGTACCTGGTGCGATATGCGCATACACCGTTCGATCCGAAGCTGTCCATCCAATGGTGATAGCGCCACGAAGATGCTCGGGAGTTAGCCCAAGGAAAACGGGGACCCTGGCCCACCATCCGTCGCCCTCTGATGCATTTTCCACCATCGATCTCCTGCTGATATCGGACGGTTAGAATTAAATTCACACCCCGCCATTGACCGGGTCCCGCCACATCACCCATTCCACGTGTTTTCGTCACATCTTCGTCTGTTTCCTATATATTTCATTCAAAGGTCGAATTTTAATGTTTTACATTTAAATTTCCAATCTCACCGTCTTCTAGGTGCATCTCCTGTTGTTCCACGAGGTTCATCCATAGTATCCTCTGCATGCATCATCATCAACCGTGCCACGTTGCCATTTTCGTAGTCCTCCACAGTGTCCCACCCCATGCATGGTTTTTCTTAAGGTGTTTTTTGTGTTTTGCAGGGTTTCAGGTGGTGAAAACCTCCACTGTTCGCAGTCACTATTCCAGTGACACAGAACACCGAGAAGGCCATTGTTAGAGCCTGATATTGCAGGAAAATGTTCGGGGAGGTCTCTGCAGGAAAGATTTCATCAAGGTATAGTGTACGACACGGTCAAGATCTCCCCAGCACCATTAAAAACTCGAAATTTCACAGACAGAGAACCGTAAAGGAATGATAGAGAGTATCAGTGAAAAGCAGAGATTTCAAGGCTTGTAATTGAAGATTTTGAGCTTTAACCTAACATTTTAAAGGCAGGGTACCAGATCAAAGACCTCGCGGATCACTCAGAAGGTCCAACGCATAGAAAACCATATCATCAGGGTTTTTACATCAGCAGAATGTCTCATCCTGAGAAAGGACATAGTACTCATACGCTTTTAATTTACATTGTGTCCATGAGAAGTTTTCCCCTGACAACAGTCCTAATGCTATCAGAGGCATTTGTTACACAGTATGGCAGACCTGAAATTGTTGATTTTCCTTTGTTCAGTTCATCAGAATTTTGCAGAAGTATTACAACAAGTACATCAAAGTCATACCTGGAGTAAATTGCAGCCTGACGAAGACAACTTTTTCATCCAAAGAGTACTGAAGATAAATGCCCAGAATTTAAAACAGAATGGGGCCTCGGCCCTCTTCCTCTTCTGAGTTTTAATGCTGCATTTAGTTTTTCATCTACCTCCTGTGTCTCTCTTTCATCTATAAAATTCAAAAGAAACTCATTGTAAGGGTTGTTGATCGGGTATCTGTGAATTGCAAGTTGTTTCTCTTGAGACATGTTCTCTGTGTAAAGTTGTAAGATAGTCTGAGGAAGATGTTTTCAGACTGAATATCAAGCTATTGGTAATTTTGTACTTGACTGGTGTTGCTCTTTAATATGACAAGCACATTTCTTTGGATCCTGATTTAAAGCAGAGGTGATTTTTTCTGTCTCTGTCCATGTTTTCCTTTTTAGTTCATTACATTTCTTTTTTTCTGGCACGCATCAGAAATCTGGCATAGGATTTACCCTTGTTAGGTACCCCATGTTTTTGCTCTCCCTTCCTTCAATGTTTTTCTACTGTATGTGTTATCTAAGGATTGATTTCAAGCTAATTTAACCAGTGTAGTGGTCAGATATACTGCTAGCTAATGTGTGAATTAATGAATCAGTTATTAGATGTGCTTGGTAGGTTTTAAGTGAATGAATTGGGATACTGGGAGTCTAGAACTCTGTCTCTGTCTCACTAGGATCTTTTTCAATTAATTGAACCTTCCTAAGTTCCCTTAAGTTGGATGCCAAAGCATTGAGAGTTCAAAGTCTCTCTCTGATCTCAGGTTTTCACCTTTGTGTCCAAATCTTTAATGTTTCCTTGTCTGAAGAGTTAATCTTTCAGGTCTTGGATCACAGGTTGTCCAATGGCATGTCTTGTCCCTGGATCTAATTCCTGAAAGGTCACCTTGGAGGTTTCCTTGCTTTCACCTTCTTTCTTTTCTTTCCCACCACACAATCATCTTTAAGATCCAATGCTTTAGATGACTAGCCCATCTGAAAGCTTGCATATTGAATAGAAAGTAAACCCTTTCTTGACTCCATTGCCCAATGGTCTTGAATGTTCTCTGAATCATCCCTCCTTTGCCTAAAATCCTCTTTGCTCATCCTTGTATTATATTGAACCCTTCTTTACTAATTCCCAAAAACCAAACTAAAAATCAAACAAACAAACCCCATGCCGATAACTAGCCTAACATCTTAACTTTGAGCTTCAAAGACATAAAACCTTTTCTTATATAGAGAGATCCCTCTCTGGACCCAGGAGGGCTAGATCCTGAGGTCTGAAAGTGGTTTGATGTTGTCTAATCTTTTAGTCTTGCCAATCTGGCCAAAACATGGGAACCCCAATAGTTTCTACTTCTCTTTCTTCCAGAACGGACTATCTATACAACCGAGTGTTTGGTAATGGAGAATCTCGCAAAAATTGAATCTCATGCTCCACTTCCCTCTTTAGTGATAACCCTTTGATCTTGGAACACTCCACCATATTATGATAACAACTCTTCCAAATTTTGTATTTGTTCCTTAGTACACCCATCTAGGGACGCCTTTACTCTAACTAATTATTTTGCAGACTAATTTTATATTAAGAATAATCAAACAATATTTTACTTGAACTAATAAATTTCTTGGATTGATTGGCACTTTCCAATGAATTATTTTAGTTTCACTTGTGCATGTTTATGATAAATTTTTTCCATCCTTTATAAGGTGGTACTAGTTGGTTCACCACATAGATATTTCCTCACTCATATAAATGTAGTGACTCCCAAACATAACTCCACAACAACAAATGGTACTACATCAAATTTTACTTAAGAAATATAATCAAAACTTATAGTAGAATAAAATTTACATTGTTTTGTTACCTTTTTCTTTTCCTCCTTATCAAACCATCCCAATAGATATGGGATAGGATGAATATGGACCTCTAGTCCAAGATTTTTGACTAGATCCACTGCTATGATATTTTCCTATGAACGTGAGTCAAACAAAGCATCAACCTTTATCTTCTTGACCTATATTTTTATATGGAGTAGTTTGGTCATATCCTTCTCTTCTCGTCGATGAAGGGTAATAAGAGTCACACCCTTGTACACTAATGTGAAGATAATATTCTCATCCATGTCAAATATTATCTCCACCTAATTGCTCAAATATATGGTTATAAGTTTTTTTTCTTCCTGTGCTTCTTACGGTTCTTTGGGTTAATAATTGGACATAGTTTCCAACACTTCTCCTCTTTGTGACCATAAATGTTACAATGGTTGAAGTCCTTTCTAGGATCTTTGCAATGGTGTTCTATAGATGTTATCTTATTGTCCTTTCCTCATTTCCACTTCTTCTTCCCCACCCTGTAAGCTACTTGTTATGCTTTGAATGACTTGACTCCCCTTTGTTTTGGACTATGTTTTCCAAGTATTGTGCTTATACACAAACCTGATTCATTGTTTTTATTTTGATTGGAATCACTCAAGTTCATAGATGAATGTTTAGGCCCATGAGATATTTGAGGAGTACATATAGGTTCTTGGGATAGATACCCAACATTATTTCCATCTCCTTGTATCTTATGGTGCAATCCTGTACACTCTACCCCTATCTTTGCTTGAAGTAATGCCACTAGATCCACTTGTCCTCTACATAATTGATAGGGTGCAATTGAGACTTGATGAGAGTTTTAAAATCCTCCCACGGGATATCGCTCTATCCTCAAGGTGTTTGTGTGTATTTCTCACCAGATCAGGGCATGACCCTCTAGTTTGAAATGAGAAAATGAATTTTTTTTGCTCCTCATCGATGTGGTGAACACTAAATTAAAGCTCTAATTATTACAACCAATGATTCAATTTCAAATCTTCAATATCACCTTGATATAGCTTTATTTATACCTTTGCTTCCATATTTAATAGGGGTTGTTAATGGTTTATGAAACTCAAACTCGACTACTCTTTTCCAGATTATTTCTTGGAATCCTCTAGTTCTTCTTAATTCCCCATTTTCTTTCAATTTGACCTTTGAGTTGGAACATCCATTAAATTTGATCAAATTGATATTACTAGTTATAATTTCCATGAAGAGGCTTACATTATGGTTTATATTTTCAAATTGGGTTTCTAGTTGCACAAATATCTCCTCCATTAGATCTCGAGGGACATTATGAATATATTTGTTAGCTATGGCTAGAGTTTTACAACTTATTTCTCAAACCATTTCATGGATCCCCCACAAATTCTCACAAATACCAAAAGAAACATTCTCTGATACCAACATGATTTGTAAACTACCATGGTATTATATTGGATAGTTGATTAAACCAAAATATATATTATGGAGGGTTAATTTCTTTAGATTCCAAATGTGTTATTATTGATTTTTTTTTTTATGCATGTAATACATAGAATAAAAAAATAGATAACATTGAAATACAAACACACATCATACAATCAACACTAACATATGATCCTAAAATCCATTTTAGCAGAAGACCCAAATAGAAGGCGAGGCTACTCTCCTCTTTTTTGTCTGGAATGGAAATAATGCAAGTACAAAGGAGAAGGAACTATCTATGGAGTTGATACTTGTAGCCCATGGGCTTCTACAAAAAAAAAAACCCATCTATTATGATCTCTCAATGCCACTCCCAATTTTTTCTACTCTATCGTGGAACAAGAATAAAATTAGAAATGAATATAACCCATATTCCTCCTAGTTTCCCAATTATAACATAGCCTGAAAGCCATCTAGAATCTAAGTTTGACTTCTTCAACTCTTAATGAAAGTTACAAATTTGATCCTTATATAGTATTCTTATTATTTTTCATGTGGATAGCCCCTTTTCCATGAGAAATATGGGTTGTCATGAAATCCTCTCAAATCATGGTGGAAAAATAGGAAGGTCAAATTTTGGGTGGCATAAATTTTGCATACATATTATGTTTGATGTCTTTCTTGCATTTTTGGAAAGGTACAAATGTGTAGAAAAATTCCGTGGGGTTTGGGGAAAGTGATATTTTTTGTGCCCCATGAAGCTTCCTTTAACACCTCAAAAAACCTTTGAAATTTTTTAGACTGCAATTCTCTAAACCGAGATCCTTTGATAAAAATTTCCACTTTGAAATAATTGATATGGATGAAAACATATATAATGATACAATATATATCATGTTTGAATTATTTCCTTCTTATTCATAAATCAATTCCTCCTTTACATATTTGAAATATTACCTTGGCTCGATTTCAAGATTGGGCTTGATTTCTAAGTCTAACCCTCCTTCACTTATTTGAGTGATTATGATGGCCCAATTTATTGATTAAGCCTTATTCCTAAATTAATACCTCATTAACTTGTTTGAATTTATTCCTTGGCCCTCATGATAAATTAACCTAATTCCTCAATCGAACCCTTTATAACTTGTTTGAACTATTTTTTCCCAATTTCAAGCATTAAGTCTGATTCCTCAAATCAAACCCATTCTCACATGTTTAAAGAGTGTCATTTCCATAATTTCAAATATCAAGGCCAATTCCTAAAATATAACCTGTTATTATTTTCTTAAAATTTTTCCTTGGATCATTTTTAAAGATCAATCTATATTCCTAAAATTGGGTCCATTGTTACCTATGCAAGCTTTTTCCTTGGCTTGATTTCAAAGATCAAATTTGATTCCTCAAATGACCTCTCTATCACCTAAGTTTAAATGTGTTCAAATGCATTCAAATTTAAAGGAAAATGAAGGTTTATACTCCAAGGAATGACCCTATGAATAACAGACACATTTCAATGAATCTCCATGTGGGTAGCATAATAGTTTTAAGTTCGGATTCACACGTGGTCCTAATTTCATAGAATGAAGAGAGAGCGGTGGACTAAAAATGCAAGTTAAGAATGATTTGAATTAATATCCCATAAAATTCAAAGGATTAAGATATAATAGTGTCCCTAAATATCAAGTTAACAAATATTTTAGTTAAAAACCCAAGGAAAATTGAATTCTCCATTTATTTCCCCAAAAATGCTTTCCTACCTAAATTTTAGGTTAATTATTTAGCATTGATGTATAAATAAGAGATTATTCTCTTTACATAGGAGCACTCATATTTTAAGGCTTCAATAGTTTAAGAGGGTGAAATTGAGGTAGATACCATCATAAATTGAAGATCTACCAAGAGAATCATGATATTCTAACATGAGGTAGCATTCTTCTTCTTCTACTTCTCATCTATTTCATTATCATTCTCACTATAAGTATTTTCTGTGTAATAGGATCTGTAGAGAGAAGTAATAAGGAATTGGATAGTGATTATATAATTCCAACCCCTAATGCAATTTTTTTTCTCAATGGAATGTTCCTTTCATACTTGAGACTCTATAACCTCAAACACTAGAACTAGTACCTAATAAATGAACTGTTTGGTTTATTGTGAAATTAGGACTAATATTGTTTCCATTGTTCAATAATAAATTCAATCAGGTTATGTTGGTTTTTGCTCTTCATTTATTTCTTACATAATGTTGAATATACTAATGGATATATTATTCTCTTTCCCATTGGTTTTTAATTTACTAAATATGTTTTATGAAAGTAGTTATGCCTCCTCCTTTGATCATATTTGTTCTCTTTTCTAAGTTATTTTCCAAGCTAAATTGGATTTCCATGTTGATGTTTAAAACATAATTCATATGGATAAATGATGCTAACCCCCTACTGGTTGGCCCCTTTTGAAGTACTTACAAAATATAATTCAACTTCTTATTTATACTCTTAATCAATAGAAGGGATTAATTCCATGCACAAATTTTCTCCATTATATATATATATTTAAGCTTCATATATTTAGTAGTTTATCCTTGGGTTAGGAACAATTCTTCTTGCCTTAGGAAACATTGAGGGTACCCCACTCTAGCTCAAGAGATAAAGGCCTAGGGTGGGGCAAGAAGGTTCATCCCGCACATTGTGCCTTGGCAATAGGCCCTTTATGAGAGATAAGGGACAACCTAGGGGATAACATATGGAAGACGAAAGATTCCTTATATATATTTATTCCTTTAGAAGCTTCATTTATTATACTTTAATGGATAGTTGGTTAACCTTGATAATCATCCCACAAATTTGTAATCTTATATATTAATACAAATGAGTGTACAACATATGCACATTTCAAGCAATCATAGTGGTATTTACCTTTTCACTTGTATGATAGTTATTTTATTTTTTTCATAGTGTTGATATCAATTGGTATTTGTGCCTAACAATCATATCCTTTGGATCTAGTTACTTCAAGGGTTTCCATATCTCACCCTTTATAAATCAAATGATATTTGGATTTTTAAAGGATTTCTTCTTTACTCTTACTCATTCTCTCTTCATTTTACTGAAGAAGATAAAGCTACTTGATCTACTACCTTTGCAGTTTTCCACCTACTATTATGTACTAGATATAATTTCTTCATTATTCATGTTTTTTTTGGTGCTATGCATTTGAAACAATCAACACAGTCACTTACTTGGTATGGAAACCCCTTCATTTCTAGTATCCAAAGTTATCACCACCTCTACTTACTTGCTAATACCATCATTTCTTTTATTAACTTCATTATCCTATATTCCATGTACATCCCTAATGCACTAGTAATAATTACACACACAAGGAATAAATCTAAAATGTCTCCAATATATAGTGGATGAGAGGACTAAGTAGAAGGATCAACTAATAATAGTTCCATGGAGTAGATGACCTAGATGATAGTAAGAGATGGTGAAAACCTTCCTTTAAATTCTTTATTTTGATGCCAACTTTGTCGGTGAGAGAATGAATCTTGGTTGTAGATTTTGAATTAATATTTTAATAATGGTATAGAGATTAATGATGAAAAGAATATCCAAAATACCAAGATCCATATGCCAAATATTTCCATATATTGGTGATATGATCACCATAGTTTTTAGATTTTTAAGAAAGAGAGAATTATCATTGGGATGACTTAAAAATTGTTATGTAGACGAGGTTCTACCCTATTAGTAAACTTTGTTGGCATAATGGATTTAATTGAGGAAAATTCATAGGCAATCAATTGTTATGAAAAAAATAGCTAAAAAAACATTAAAACTACTCAATCGAACAATGGCATACCTAGATCAACTGAAGAGTGAATGAATAAGAAGCCTCTTTTAGGTGAACCATCCTATTACAATACATCAAATTCATGATATAGTATGATTATTCAAATGAATATCCTTGATATGTATATATGGAAGACAAGGAAGGATATAAAGAAATAATAAGGAAACATAACTATAACTAATGTAATGATAATGAAATGGGGTTATGGTTAGGGGATTAACATGCCCCTCCCTTAAAAACAAGTGTTTCCCTCAATGTCGATGAAATATGGATGGTTATCTTCCCAAGTCACATCTTTTATTGACATGTTCTTCCACTTAATGAGGTACTTAGTGTTTACTTATGTACCACTCCCTTCCACCCCGCGTACTATCTCAAGCTACAGGAGGTGTTACATGTTGTTTAACCTAATCCCCAAGGTATATTGTGAGGATGGGATTAGCAAAATCCCCATTTATGAATGTCTATAGAATTCAACTTTTGATTTCACTATTGTGTTCAACTCACCAATAGATTTTCAACAATACACATTTCATCTTAATATGATTACTAGACCTAAAGTTACACTCAATTAAAGATTATCCTATCAAGAGAGGCCATATCAACAACCTGACCATGTGGCACCTATGTGATTTCCATGCAACTCTCACAGGTTGTCTTGGTGGGTCCTGTCGTTAATCCCATGTAATACTCCTATGGTCATCATCGCTCTTGGTGTTTTTTTTTTAATAAGGAGAATTTAGTAGTGGGTGATGAGTAGTAAAGGTGGCCTCGAGGTTCCACATTGAAACTTTGACTAGGTCAACCAACCTAAGTGAATTTTCTCACGTATGTTGTATCATGTAAATACTTCAGTGGAAAGAAGTGAGTGGTGGGGTGTAAAGTGGGTTCCACCATTAGGGTTATGCTCGGTCCCACTCCTTCCCTTCTATAATGGTTAAATGGTGCTTAGCCATTATATCGAACTTTGACTCATAATGAGACTTAACCAGAGAGGTCGATGCCTAGTGGATAGTGTATGTTAAGACAACATGATTCCATTGGGGTGTGGTTCCACCTGTTCCTACTTGGAATATGCCTCCAACCTTCACATCGCACTAAATCTACCATCTGCCTGTGTCGGTGGCATACTCTTCATAATAAGGAATAGAAATCCCAAGGTAATGTAAGTGGATAAGAGATTGATTGTTTTTCCTCTGCCCTGCGACTTATAGTCTTAAGGAAAGAATACTCCAGTGAGTTATGGCCCAAGGTTTGAGGTCTCAACCTCTCGACTTAAACAAGGTAATTGGTACATGGGTAGTTTTACTTTGCATTCCTTTGCATACTATCATAGTACATAATGTGAATATAACAGATAACTACATAATATTCGTGATAATAATAAGAGACAACACAATACAGGCAGACATCAAACCATGAATTTAGGATACATCATTCCAATCATGGTGATATCAGTGAGCTTCACAACTCGGGAAATCATTTATATTTATAACACACAATATACTCTCACAATGCAATAAAATTCATCACAGTCCATAAGAGAATACACATAGGCAATGTAAACTTATCAATGTGTTTAAAGGTGAATCAAAACTGATGGAGGGACTTCAACTCTGCACCCAACAGTAAGCCAGCCACACTGCAATATTTTTTGCAGCGGGCCACCCCCAAACTAGATCCAAAGTCCGAGGGGATGCATATTGAGGGAAATTCAAACCCAAGGCTTAATCACACAACTAGGATAAGAATCCCACTATCCAAGAGGTTTGTCAATCTCTCTCTAGCAGTAAGCACCATAGTGACTCACTTGGTCTCTGATTTAAGACACAAGGCTTCACCCAAGGCCCATCTAGGGTATTTTCTTAGTTCTAGGAGATTGAACCCACTATCTAGGTGGTTTATCAGTTGGATTTTTAAGGAAATCATTGCGAGATCTTGTATCACATTGTCCATATGGTTTATTAGCTTACTTAGAAAGCACTAAGTGGTTTATCAGTGTCCCCGACAAACACTTAGTGGTTTAACAAATCTTTTAGCAAGAACCACAATGGTTCATATAAGATTTATAGTGGTTTGTCATTCTTCCAACAAGAACCCTAGTGGTTTATCAACCCATTCAATAAGCACTAATTGGTTTAACAACTTATCTAACAAGTAATTAAAATTTTATTAGCATAATTAACAAACACTAAACGGTTTAATTCTCCACTGAGCCTACCACCAACCATATAGGCTTAGGCACACGTAGTCTAGGGCCTTCTCATCAACCCAATATTCATAGTGATCTTGTCCATGCTCTAATTTTCATTGCTAGCTTCCACTGTTCCTCATCTACCATTAGTCTATTTGTGCTCTCCCAAGGCTTCCACTATGTATTCTTATTATTTTCTCTACCCTTGTTTGATAATCGACTCCCTCTTTTCATTTTTTCTACAATTTTCTCTTCTCCACTAAATCCGCTTAATGTCATTAACCTTCCTCCTCTTCCCGAGGAAGTCCTCCTCCTTGACAACCAATATTTATGGAGCAATAAATCCATTAATTCACTGGGGGAGTATATGCCAACCCTTGGATTTTGTACTTCCCTAAATCTAAACATTTACATATACTTCCCTAGTGCATTAATGGAGCTATACACAAATAAATATTGATAGCATTCCTCCTTAGTGTCAATCCTTGGGGATGGACGATGTCCTTTTTACCCCTATGCCCACTTCAAGACTTCAATATTTTGTTTTTTCCACATGGAGGTAGCTTGCTTATTATAGCCGCGAGTGACCGAGTGGTGGTGGGTGTGCCTTGGCGTGATGGGTGCCCAGCTTGGGTATGTGCGACAAGCGCGCCCATAGCAGTCAAGCGAGTCATGTGGAGCACATGTGCATCATGTTTTTTGGTGAAGCCGATGAGTGGCACTGGGTGGGTGCGCACCCATGGCAGGAGAACGTGTCGAGGGCGCTAAGTGAAGTCGTGTGACAGAGGACACATTTAGTGAATGACGCGCCAGTGTAGTGGTTGTGCGAGATGGGCAGGTTAGGTGTAAGCGACCAAGCAGACCTCGGTGACCCGAGTGACCTGAGTGACCCGTGACAGGAAACACACTTGTGCGATGGACATATGAGTGTTGGTGAGTTTATATGTGGATGGTTGACACCATATACAATGGGCTGGCCAAATTACATTATGGCTGGCCCGACATGTTGTGGAGGTGATCGGGATGACCTAAACATGGGAAAAGGGTCACATTTAATAGCCAAATGGGACCACAAACATAGCATATATATTGACGATGGAGGTGGGAATTCAAGAGCATGATCAAAAGTTTAGAGTTCATCGAAGGTCACAGTGCGAAAGTGAACAAGAATAGGCTGAGTGTGTTTATGTGGTTGCAGGGTGGGCAGATGAATAGGTTGAGCGTTAGACGTAGGTGCATGTAGGCAGTAACCTTGCTGCACGAACACGAGCATAATAGTGTAACGACAGACTGGGTGGAAATGCGTGCAGGCAGTGACCCGACAGGTGAGCTTGTCACTACAAGGAAAAGACCCTTTAGCGGATGTTTTTGAGGAACCCCTTATGCAAATACCCTAGACATTCGTTTGTAGCGGAAGGTACTAGAGGAGGTTGGCGAGTGGAGATTTTTGCGGATGTTTTCGTCCGGTGTGATTATCATCCTAAACCACATCGGTGCGTTCAATAAGAGAAAACACCGGTGCGCAAAAAACATTGGCACACCAGGACATGGTGCGCTCCGTATAAACTTGCTCAGTGCATATTATTACTGTAGCGCACCAGTGCTTTACAAAGATTTTGCACTGGTGCATCTTAAAACCCTGCACCAAAACTAATACCGCCCGGTGTAGTCTTAAGAAACTGCATCGGTGTGCCTATAAAACCCCACGCACCAGAATAGGGTTAAATAAAAAAAAAATTACGACCAAAAAACTGCATTTTTCACTTTTCAGTGCTTCAAAGCTCACAAGTCCGATGCAAATTTTCCTTGTTTGAGGCACCCTGACATAGGTGCTCCCATTGCACGCACTGCTACTATGCATTTCCCACCATCTCCATTTTGAATTTTGCAAACGGTGGGAAAATTTATTTTTGAAAATTCTACAGCCAATATGCCTTCTCGATCGCCAAATGTATAGGTATTTTTCTTGGTTTTCCATAATTAAGCCTTTTAGCGGATTATAATTGTAAATTAGCCTAAAAGTAACCTTTAAAAAAAAAATATTCCCACGCGGTGTGCTTGAGCCGTTCGGCTCGCACCGGTTTGCGGTGTTGCCTGTAAATTTACAGGCCACACCGCCACCGGTGCTAATGGTATCCGCACCCATTTCGGGGCGGTACTGAAAGGTGCACCGAGATTTTTTAAAATTAAAAAAAAGTGTGGTGCGGTCAGTTACCCGGCGACACCGTTGACCCTGTCGAATAGCGGGAATGCGGTGCATTGACGGAAATATCCGCCCCGGGGCGGGTATTTTTGTCAGCACACCACATTCTTGCATTTAAACTTGGTCAAAGGTGAAACTTGGTAAAATACCACACTGTTTATTATGTAGATGGGTCAGATGGTGCACCGACTAAACTATATGCTCAAAGTAGTTGTCACAGACCGCTCTCCCAACACGGCCCATAGTCACTGCTATGTCGCTATACCACCCCAGACCATGATTTTTGGAACAATGTCAAGATAGCGGTGTTTAAATTTTGCGGTGTAATAATTCACCTTTGGTGTGTTTAATATTTTCCTGGTGCACCTCCTCTAGTAAAGAGCAATAAAAGACACACTGACTGCCCATGCCTATTTTTTTTATGATTTATTCCTTTTTTTTTTTTTTTTTTTTTTCAAAAAAACCAGATTTTCCAAATACATGTCCCATTTAATAAAAAAAATTATTAACAATGTCAACTATCTCGTGACGCGAAAGGAGATGGGAGGAGGTAGAATAATAGATAAACAGCACCAAGATAACATGGTTTGGTTCGTGGGAGGGATGAGAGAGAGAGAGAGATGATGTCAACTTTACTATAGTAGCTGGCTTTGCTGTAAGGTGTAGGCCTCCTCAAGTTCTATGAGAAGGCTACTTCCATAAAGGGCCATGGTTTGTTTTTACGACATCTTATCTATAGGTGGAATGCCCACCTATAGGATTTTCGGGTTGGTCCTAACCAGTGGTATGCGCCCACTGAGGAGGAAATATATTTCATTACAAGGCTATCGAGGAGAGGGGCAGATTTTATGTCATTCCTAGAGGTTTCAGTTGGTTATGCAACAACGAGTTAGCTGGTGTAATCCTAGAGATACATTAGCACAGATATACTGTCTCCTTCATATTTTCAGATCTTCGGAGGTCAGTTACATATTGCTACATTTGGTAGTGAGGAGGTGAGATGCCTCTCACTTTTGATTTCGACCATTTCACACAACACCAACAACGGGAAATGCATTAGTTGACCACTGCTATATTATTTTGATACTTTAGTACAGGAGCCATGACTTGTCAGGTGTGTTATACTAAAATTTTTCATCATGACATTTAGCTGTCTATATGGGTTCATCATTACCTATATTATGCTCTCTTAGAGGTCCAAAACAATAAAGTTCCTAAACCAAGTCTTGGAATTGGAGAAAAGCTCATTAAAACCCTAAAAAGCCTAACTCCACACTTTTCCTAGTCATTTCTCGTGGTATCATGGTTTATTTCTCTAAAAATTACTGCACATCCCGCACGTTCTGCTCATTAAAACTGTGGATCCCCGTAAAAGGTAAAATAAAAAGAAAAGTAAGTTCTAGAAGCCCAGCTAGTTGAATATTTTCCCAGCTAGGGCCCTCTAGAAGTGCTATCTGGTCGAGCTTCGCCCCTTCCATTCATGAACCTTTATCCCTTCATAAATGGAGCCATCCCTTGGTTTTTGGAGCTAAAATCCCATGATGAGAGGGATTTATCCCTTCCTTATTGGAACTGAAACTACCTTCCTTCAGCTATAAATTGAGACCATGTTTCAGTCTCAAGTGTAGATGGTAGACTATAGATTGATGTACTTAGAACTTGGTAGTTTTGAGGTGAATTGCTGAAGAAATTACACTCTCTACATTTGGCATCATTGGCATGAGAAAGATTACATACTCATCGCCATAGTTTCATGCTAATTCAAAGAGTTGAAGTCTATTCAAACTAAGGAAAACAGCTGTTCGGGACCTCAGAAGAACTTGTACAAACATCAAGGCGTCAAGGTTGTAAGGTTTCTTCTTTTCATTCAAAGTTAATACAAATGGATTCTATTTTCTCATTAAGTTGTTCATGTATCTTTTGAATAATTTAATTCTTGGATTCCTTGATCACTAAGATAGATTAGTGTTTTCTGAATTATTATATCTTGCAGATGCTTTTGATCTTGTTTTCTTGTCTTTGAATGCAGGTCTTACATGCTGAATTGAGCTCTTTTGGAGCGACTGGATTGAATATTATAGCAAGCATTGGAATTTCTCCATATTTAATTAATAAATTTGAATCATAATGGTCTACATTTGTTTGTTTGTTTCTAGATATCCTTAGGATACTAAGGAGATCGCTCTTGTTTGCAAGAGAGATTTGTCCGTCTAACAAAATGGCGATTCCTCCAGGGAAAATGAACTTAGTTTTATTTTTTATATTTGAGTTTGAATTTTGAAGAGTTTTTGTAATTTTTATTAGTCCACACTGGGTTGGGCAGATAACTTATTAGAATCCCTGAAAAGCATATTTGAACTTTTATTTTTATTTACTTTTCCTGGCCTCCGCAGTTTTTATTTAAAGACAGTGCGGTAGCCTCCGCATTTTTTAGTTCAGAACAGTGCGGTACCACACTTTTCTCGATTAGAACCTGTGAACTTCTGGAAATTTTTTGAAAAATTAAGAATTCTCTTTTTAGGAGCTAGATTACCAGATTCTCTGTGTTTGCCCCAACTTTTCTTGACTTTCAAAGTCTTATGTGTGAGTTTTGTTCAACAACTTTGACAGTCTCATCAGTCTCTGTTAAGTTAATTGGGTGCTTCGAGTCTCTTTTTTGAGAAAATATTAATTTGATTTCCTTTCTTCATTACTTCGAGGTTTGTCTCAGTCTCTTAACAGTTTTGCATATTTTTTCTTTTGTTTTTGTGTCTGAGTGTTAATTGCCTTTGGGTGTTTTTATTTTTGACCTTTGGAACTCTCACCCAATTTTATTTACTTACACTTGATTGGTTCTTTAGATTACATTGGAATCATCTTGTGTCTGATAATTCTCTTGCATAGATCACATTTGCATAATTAGAATTCTCATTTTCAGAATATGAATGAAAAATGTGCATCGATTACATTTGCATAGCTTTCAAGTGAATTGTGCATAGATTACAATTGCATAGTTTACGTTCTGGAAAAAATCAATCATAGATTTAGATCAGTTTTTTTATTTGAATTTACATGTTTTTATACTTGTTTTAAAAACATAAAAATAAAAAATTGGAATTGATTAGAATTAGTTTTTCTTGATAAAATTAGTGCATTAGAGAATTTGTTATATTTTCTCTTATTTATCAATATTTGCATTGTTGGAAGTGAATAAAAACTCTCTCCTTACTTTAATTATGATTCATCGTATTGAAAAGATTACATTATCATATTAGATTGCATTCAATTTTGGGTGAGGTCATAACACCATTGGTTTCATATCCATTTACCCTTTGAGTAATAACAACCAAATAACATAGCACTTGATAAAATTCATCTAGAAGTTTTTACATTTTCTAGGGCTCTTTCCACCAATCTAGCTTAGGCTAGTGCTTTGGAATAGGTTGTAGTTAAATTTCCAAAGCAACTAAACAAACAATAGTATCTTGTGGTAAGGAAAAATTCCAATTGTTGCAATTGTGCTCTGGGAAGCTCTTCTTAAAAGGGTCAAGCACAAGATCATGTTGGAACCAGTGAGGTAATCATACCTATCTCATTGGGAAAGATATCAAATGTGAATGTATTAAAAATGGCAAACATCGAATACACCATTGTCAAGGAGCATGGGGTCACTTGTCGGTAAACCTTGGATTATGTTAAGGAGCCTTCAAGGGGATTGAGCTTCTTACTCTGCCCTTGTGTGTATATCAGATCGTAGACTGTTCCCCCAGGTATAATTGTCTCAGTTGGTGACCTTAGTGGCCATAATATTTAGGATTTTTCCTAAGGTGATGGTGGAGGGAAGGTCCCACTGTACCTGGAGCAAATGTCGGCTAGACTCACTTGGACTCTTCGGAGGTTTCTCTTCACTCGAGATGGTTTAAGTGGAGAAACTTGCACCGGTCTGTTTCATTAAGCAAGTTGTTGGGGTAACTGTTCCAACTGCCATTTCTGCATTAAAATTCTATGATGTTGGATTTCATCACCAACTAGTGTTTTTAGTGTGGGAATATACTGTTTGTGTGTGGTTTGACTCCTAGATTTGTTAGCGCATGTTCATTTGTTTGTTTTTACTTTTAGAGACCTTAGGTGTGAATTGTGAATTTTAATTGTTAGGTGTGAATTGTGAATTGTAAATATTTTTAAATTATTAATAGAATTCACTGAAGTTGAATCTAATGGCCACTATTCTAGAATTTACCAACCAAGGAACCCCTCTTAACGGGAATCCTAGTACTTTTCCTTGATTTGAAAATGTTGGTCCTCCTTATATGGTTACATTGTCATTACCTAGATTTACAATAGGTTTACCAGTATAGTTATTTTCAACTTCGTTGGCCTTGAATAATCAAAGTGTTCCACCTCAACCAGATGCTTCACCTCAACAGAGTTCACCATCTCAACATCACCAACCTCATATTGATCCTTTACCTTCTTCTCCCAACATGTCTTCCTCCCTTTCTTCCTCTTCACTTGGTAAAAGCCTTGACGCTAGTAAATAGGTGGATAAGAAGAAGAATAAAGAGAAGAAGAAGAAGAAGCAACATAAGAAAGAATTCAACCAACCAACCATGGTTGTAAGTGTTAGTAGTGTTGAGGAAACCTCCAACATGCATTGTAAACCCAAATACCCTTGCAAACTTTGTGAGGGTGACCACTTCCTTATCAATTGTCTTGGTATTCCTAAGGTTTTGGAAGTATGGTCAAAAACATCACATCAACTTACTATTGATCCATCAACCAGTGATAGTTAGGTTCCTGGGAAAAAGGGTAAATTTAGGTTTCCTTGTAGGTTATGCAAAGGGATTCATTAAACTCACATTTTCCCTCACATGGATGAAGCCTAAAAATTGTTGGAAAACCTTACTATTCCACAGCAACAACTTCCAACTGGTTACCGTAAAACTTCTCCCAACCTACCGTCAACTGACGAAGTGATTGATCTAATTCCAAGTACAGTTAATCCCACTCTTCCATTGAAGAGTGAAACTAATATCACTCAGGTTGATGATCCATTAGTTGATCAAGTGGTTGACTTGATTTCACATCCGGTTGATCCCACTCTCCCTGTAGAGAGTGAAATTCATACCACTCAGGTTCTTCTTGTTACATCAGATTCTTCTACGCCAGGGGGCATTTCACCTGTTCCTATTGAACCCCCTCCAAGTACCGAGGTCTTTTCCTTTGATTGGAATAGACTGATAGAACCTTGTCTTCCTTCTTCCATCCCTTTCCAAATAATTGTAAAGGCTTCTGGTAAGAATGTGTGTCGCACAAATATAGATGAAGGTGATTTTGTTAGTATTTTATCCTCAACTGCTTGGCAAGCTTTGGGTTCCCCTCAGCTTGTTCCTGTTACATAGAATTTGGCAGCTTTTAACAGAACCATTAGTGAACCTTTAGGGATCCTTCCTAAGTTTCCTATTACCTTTGAAGGTAAAACTGTCTATATTGATCTTATGGTAGTCCGAGGCCCTTTGGATTTAAATTTACTCCTTGGGCAAGACTATGTCTATGAAATGAAAGCTGTCATATCAACACTTTTTCATGTGATGTCTTTCCCTCACAATGGAAACATTGTGACTGTTGGCCAACTTTCATTCACTAGTCTTGATTCTAATACCAATAATTCGACACCCCTAAATTTTCCTTATACGGAAGTGGTATCTACCCCGCCACGAGTTAATTATGTGGCAACCAGTCCCATGTTTTCAGTTACCGATGCAAGCGAGCCTCTCACTGTTTGCTCATCTTCCTTCGATTTAGATCTGGTAATTGACATGGAAAACCCTATGGGATTATTTGAACGTGATGTTCTTATCCCTATTGACTCCCTTGACATGTGTTCCTTCTAGAGAACTGTTCTTCCATCTGATGAAGACCTCTTGGAAGCAATGATCAAGGATTGTCCCTTGACATGTGTTCCTTCTAGTTGGAAGCCATGATCAGGTTATGAGGATGGTTATTTTCCTATTTCAAACTCATTAAAAAGTGAAATAGATCTATGAGGATGGTTATTTTACTGTGTCAACCTCGTTAAAAAATGAATCAGGTCTTGAGCGTAGTTTCTTTTCTTGTGTCAAGCTCGTTAAAAAATGAAACAAGGTTCCATGAGCATAGTTATTTTCCTATGTCAAGCTCGCAAAAAAATGAAACAAATCCTCTCCTAATTGTGTCGAGTCTTTGATTAGATCTCGTAAGTGTTAAATCAAGTCTTTCATCTGATCTCGTAAATTAACCTTCATTCCATCCAGCTATTAGTAACTAGTAGTCTAATTAGTTGAATGAAATGAAGCTTGGGGGGCATATGCTCTTGAAGATTACGCTTGGGGGGCATTGAAACTGTTCTCAAGCATGATTTTTTCCTTTTTTTCAAGCTTGTGTAAAAATGAAACAAACCACTCTCAAGCACAGTTTTCCTACATTTCAAGCTTGTGTAAAAATGAAACCACTTTCAAGCATAATTTTTCCTATGTTTCAAGTTTGTATAAAAATGAAACCTATCTTGAGTCCATTTCGGTTATTATTTTCAGGACTCGTTAAACTCATGAAAATCCCAAGATTATTTAGTTGTATTTTCATTCTCGTAAAACACATGAAAATTCCGAGTTCTTTCCTTCTTTTAATGCTCGTAAATTAAATTGAAAGTTGGCCAATTGAGTATACTTTTATCACTTTTTTGGGCTCTTTAAAATTACAAAAAAGTGAAACCCTGGAGTTCTCTTTGAAGCCCTTTTCAGACTCTCTAAACATGAAAATATTTTTGAGTACCTGAATATTCAAACTTGTTAAAGCAAATGAACAGTCGTCCTTTCAATATAATTTTACCCCTTTTCCGGACTGAAATGGATTATTTACGAAAAAGGTATACGTTGACTAATCATGGTCAATAGAGTTCTCTCTTGTATTATTTTATCCTTTTTCGGGCTTGAGAGACTAAATTTACGAAAAATTACAACCATGGAGTTTTCTTAAGTTTTTCTTTTGACTCCCTAAAATTGAAAAACACCGAGTTTCACCTATACTTGACTCGTTAAAACTTAACAGTAAAGGACTTGTCGATTACAAATAGGAACAAACCACTCCTTCTTAGGGTTCGAATTTAATACTAAGTTGGACTCATCCAAAGGATGAGCTTACGCAAATAAGAAAATGTTATCCTCCTCAAGCTTGTCAAAAATAAAGAGGTACTTGCCAGAAATGGTGGGGGAAAAAGAGAGAAAATGAATCCAATTGTCATACTTTTTTTTGAAAAGTAGTATACCACTCTTGAACACGACACTTTTATCACACTCATACTTGGGTTGGGAAAATCCTTTGTCTAACAGTTAATCAAACCATATTGAAAGTCTTCAACCGGTTTCTAGGTATTAGCTTTAGGCAAATTGTCACCAAACCATTTGCAATGTCGTTATGTGTTCAAGAGACAATTTAAATAAACCATTCATTGCAAACATTTGTGTCCATTCACGTTGACCATTGTTGAGTCAGTCCTTGCTAAAATTTCTTCAAAACCAGATCTAATGGTTTCGTGTCGTGGGATTTCCTACGGCAAGTCACTTTCTATCGACGACAACACATTATCTAGGAAGTTTATCTAGAATCCTATCAGTACCTTGGAATCTACATGCCCTAATGGTAGGTTTCTCGCCTTCGACGACAGGTTGCATCATTGACCTTCAATCGAACGATTCTGTGAAGTTTTTGACTTCAAATCATTTATTCACACTTCATAGTTTGTACTGAGTACTTTAAGAGCAATTGTCATTATTGGTGGTTTCTCTCACACTTGTTAACAGTTCACATCATTGATTGGTAATCAAGTGGTTTCTACCATGTTCAACTTCGACACAATCAATCACATGGATAGAATTGTACTAGTTTGAGAAGCAGAAATCAAGACCCTGGATCTAGTTTCTACCATGCAGGTTGCAGGGAATTTTATTATTCATGATACAATATACTACTTGCAACAGATGGTTGCATCCATGCTGTGTCTACTATTGATGTAATTATAAAATCATTTCTATATCAGAACATGTAGTTAGTTTTGATCTGAGTATGGGAATGCCTACCTTAGTGATGATATACATATATATGTTTGCATTGAATTTTTTTACAGGTTTCAACCAGTGTGTCCGCAACCCAATCCTTTAATAAAGCACTTCACTCTTCAGAACTACTTCAGACTTCACGCTTTAGGGGGCAATCTATTAAGCTAAAATTCGTCACCATGAAATTTAGCTGTCTATATGGGTTCATCATTACCTATATTATGTTCCCTTAGAGGTCCAAAACCATAAAGTTCCTAAACCAAGTCTTGGAATTGGAGAAAAGCTAATTAAAACCGTAAAAATACTAACTCCACACTTTTCCTAGTCATTTCCTGCGGTACCATAGTTTATTGCTCTAAAAACTGCGGCACATCCCACATGTTCTACTCATTAAAACTACGGACCCCTGTAAAAGGTAAAATAAAAAGAAAATTAAGTTCTAGAAGCCCAGCCAGTCGAATATTCTCCTAGCTAGGGCCTTCTAGAAGCACTATCTGGTTGAGCTTCACCCCTTCCATTCATGAACCTTTATCCCTTCATAAATGGATCTATCCCTTGGTTTTTGGAGCTAAAATCCCATGATGAGAGGCTTTATCCCTTCCTTATTGCAACTGAAACTACCTTCCTTCAGCTATAAATTGAGACCATGTTTCAGTCTCAAGTGTAGATGGTAGATTGTAGATTGATGTACTTAGAACTTGGTAGTTTTGAGGTGAATTGCTGAAGAAATTATACTCTCTACATTTGGCATCATTGGCATGAGAAAGATTAGATACTCATCGCCATAGTTTCATGCTAATTCAAAGATTTGAAGTCTAGTTAAACCGAGGAAAACATCTGTTTGGGACCCCAAAAGAACCTATACAAACATCAAGGCTGTAAGGTTTATTATTTTCATTCAAAGTTAATACAAATGGATTCTATTTTCTCATTAAGTTGTTCATGTATCTTTTGAATAATTTAATTCATGGATTCCTTGATCATTAAAATAGATTAGTGTTTTCTGAATTATTATATCTTGAAGATGCTTTTGATCTTGTTTTCTTGTCTTTGAATACAGGTCTTACATGCTGAATTGACCTCTTTTGAAGCGACTAGATTGAAGATTATAGCAAGCATTGGACTTTAGGTAGGAGCATCTCTCCATAGTTAATTAATAATTTTGAAGCATAATGGTCTAGAGAAAATGGTCTACATTTGTCTGTTTGTTTCTAGATATCCTTAGGATACTAGAGAGATCGCTCTTGTCCACAAGAGGGATTTGTTCGTCTAACAAGGTGGTCTGCCAATTTTTTGCGACAGTTCTATACAGCCTTAGATAGATGGCATGCTTATGCACAAGGGAGGGTCAACTTCCCTTTTTCTTTATAGCTATTTTGTTTATTTTTTAGGAGGTTTCCAGAGACGAGGCATACTTTTGTTCGGTAGCCCTGTAGGTCAATGTTGGATGCACAGATGCACATGTGGGGACAAATGATGCCCAAGAGGGGTGAGACTGAGCTTTTTATGAGTATATCCCATGATGCACTAGAGTTTCTAGCCAGTGTTGACGAGCATCCCTTTGTTATGGTCCCCTATCCTTATGTTGTTTTGGATTGGCGAGGGTGTGCCAACATCCTCTTCACAGATGATGAGCCACCAGATGATAGAGGTA
Source organism: Pinus albicaulis (assembly GCA_034641835.2). NCBI lineage: Eukaryota > Viridiplantae > Streptophyta > Pinopsida > Pinales > Pinaceae > Pinus > Pinus albicaulis. Next base: position 579,304,389 of record CM076575.1, on the reverse strand, counting down.
ATATTATTGTTTTATTTAAATTTATTCTAACATGTTCTTTAACTTGTTTTTATTAAACTATTTAATGAAATTATCTAATTATTATTGTGTACTTGTATATATTTTGTAGACAACGGGTCTTTTGATGGCGATGACATGCCCGCGCCACCAAATGATCCAGGTGTGGATCCTGATGATGATTAGGATATGGTAGATGCCGAGGATCATGAGGCCAGTGCAGACAGACCGGATCCTACTGGTGCGCCAGTACCGCCTTTTGCTAGGCAGGGTAGGCTTGATAGTAGATTGAGATTGGAGTTGGGCGACCAAATCTGTGCATTTTTTTTTGAGGCAAGAGTCAGGTCTGCTATTATGAGATACATACAGGGCGATGGTAAGCTGGTACATATGTGGAGAGGCATATCGCATGAAATGTACATCTTGATGTGACATGTCGTAGGAGCTACAACCTTAGTTACATGGTTGAGGAGGGCCCTTGCATGGTATAGGCGTGGTCGAGATGCAACACGGGATCGACAGTCCGCGAGTAGCGACGCATCATTTGATGATCACGATCAGGGGGGTGATCATCATTCACCACACGCCATGCCAGATGAGCAGCCTGCTGCAACATTGACCAGCGGTAATCATGGAGAGCAGGCTGGACCATCGGCCACGTCGAGTCAGCAACCTACAATATCCAATAAGACTCATGATCATGAGAAGGATGGAACATCAACCATGTCAAGTCATCACGATGAGCAGCCGACAGTTGATCCTGATCAACATGAGGCACCAGTACCAGATCGACAGGCACGTGATGATCAACATGTATCTGAGTGTCATGTCGAGGCTGCACCATTGACTGAGGAGGCCTCAACTAGTACTAGTATTGATGATGTACCACTAGCTGATATATGACATTTATATTAAAGTTGTATATTTTTTACATTATATCGTTATACATATATATATCATGTCAAATAACAGATATCACATACCCATTCATTATTTATATTATTAATAATATATCTAATATTTAATTAATACATCATATCATGATATCATTAATATATGGGACTATGATAATCTATAATATAAATATACACACACACACACACACATATGTATGTATATATATATATATATATATATATATATATATATATATATATATATATATATACACATAGATATATATGTGTGTGTGTGTGTGTGTGTGTATTTTATGTTCATGTATATATATGTATGTATGTATTTATGTATGTATAGACACACACACACACACACACACACACACACACACATACATACATACATATATGTGTGTGTGTGTGTATTTTATGTTCATGTTGCAGTTGTACTTAATTTACATGTTGGTGATTGTCATGATGTGAATATTGTTATTTCATGTTAGATATGTTCATTTAATGTTTTGCTTGCAGATAGATGTCTATGTGATAGCAGTTATTCGACATAAGATGTATATTTGATGTTTGTGTTGTGATGATGTTATACATCGCTAATTGTGTTTTGTTAGATGATCATGATCATGATGATGTTAGCAAATTTGAATGTGTTTTTTAATCGAATATGATGTTTGTATTTGTAATTGTAATTGTATATATGTGAAACATTTATACACAATATATATATATATATATATATATATATTTACCCATGAATAATAATATTCTTACAATAAGCGAAACTAAAGATGATAACAAAGGTTCTTACCATAAATATTATTGTTTTACATATATATATTGGTTACTACATTTAAAAGTCCCAACTCATAAACGTAAATATCATATTTCACAGTTGTACTATTTTTGAATACATAACCCTATTTTTTTTTTTATAACCATATAGTGTACTAACATATTTTGGAATTTTTATGATTCTCATATTATGTTCGAATGTCATATCTTTGTATTTGAGTAAGGAGTAACGTGGACTGTGAACTTTACGGACTAAGGGTTGGCTCGTACTGCAACATTCAATGTTCTCGGTTTGATCATGTACTCCCTTCGACAGCTAGCGATTGGCGAAGATTTGGTGCGGGATTCAAGGCCACCCGCCCTCATCCCCTCCGTCCATCTTCCCGGTGATCTATGGTCAATTCATCCTGGAAGGAAAGACTTGTTTATCCTTGCCAAACCCTAGCTGGCCCTTCATTTGTCTCGGCTTTCACTTCCTAGTTTTGTTCCACTGTTTTCTATAGAGCAGAATGTTTTTTGAAGTGTTACAAGGGTTTGAGCTTGGTTATGGGTTGAATACCTTAATGAACCTGTTCATCAATTGCAATAGAAGAGGCGCCTTTTCCCCTCATCCTCTGTCCTCTGACTGGTACTCCAAATTCCTTGTGGTTGTTCAAAACTCGGTGATAATCTGGAAGGCTTCTCTTCTGCGCAGACCATGAAAAAAATAAAATTTATTGCACTAGTTCTCAGTTTTCCTTCTGGACTTTATTGTAGTTAACCTTCAATGAATTTGTAACTTTAAGTTTTTATTTTTATTTTTTATTCTAGCTACTCATTTCGGGATGGAACGCAAATTCCATTCTTACAGGTATTTAAGTTTTTATTAAGAGCTCTATATTTGTTTTCGTTCTTCCTTTACAATTTAATATTTCACTGAATTCTTGATTAATATACAGAGTCTTACATTTTTTCATTGCTTGCAGGTGAGTTCCTATAATAGCATGGCGGTCTTCCTGCAATAAGTCGATTTTGTTACCTATCGGTTTATTCCCAATTCTGAGTTAGCTTGCATGACTCCTTCTAGGTATGCTCTTAAGGATTCTGCATGGTGGAAAAGGTTTTGACACCCCTTATGCATTTAACCCTTTTTCCAGGAATGAAGGCTTCTTCCCGTTAGCCCCCTATAAATTTTTTGACAAGCAAGCAGGGGGCTAAATTTTTTTGAGCCTTCAAGGAATGCATATCCCCTGAAGACACATCATCCTTGAAAGACTTTTCATGCCCTCTGCCCTGTGATTTATTTCCACTGCTGTATCCATCCAAAAAGCCTCACCAATTGCAAAAATTGTGCTCCAAAAGGCCTACATTTTCCACTTGTATCCCTGCAGAATGCCCCTTTTTAATCTTCTTCCCCATTCTTCCCCCTATCGTTACCCTTTGTTGGCCTAAAAATGCATTAAAATGGGCCAAATAACCATATTTTAATATATATAAGGTCTATCCCCTTTCGGCCAGCCCCCTTATCTTTTTCACCACGTGACCTCGGCGCTAGAACCAGGCGCCAAGGTGAAAGACACTTACCACAGGCGGATATCGGGAACCATATTAGCCGTCGATCTGTGCAGATCAGATGGTCTTCACAGAACAACGCAGTGCCCGTGGCCCACTCCGTTTGCCACCTTGATCACACATCCACCATTCATTTACCCTCCGATCCGACGGCTCGGAGTTTATCTGCCCCGGTGGTCCCCGTGCACTTTTCAAAAACCGCCGGTTTCTATCGCACCGCCATTGGAGGTTGGGTGGTGTTAGACTCCTATACCAATAGGTGTCATTTTTCATGATTGTCTTGATAAACTATGTAATATGTTCAAACCTTTTTCTTGTTGCAAAGGTGTTCCATATTCTCGAAAAAAATCAAAAAATCAAAAAATTTAAAAAATGTAAAGTGGGTATACCCTAAAAGAAAAATCAAAGGGTGAAAAGAATAAAATGGTCAAAAAAGTGAAAGAAATTAACCCCATCAAAAAGAAAGGCCAAGGAAAGTGTGCAAGTCTAAATGCCACTACTTTTTGCTCTGATGTAATAAACAAAATTGTGTGCAGTTTGTCAAACTTTTGCCACAATCTATGAGGAGTCAAACTGTTTAAACTTGACTCATTCATTTTTCAATTTCATGCTCTAGAATAGAGAATAAATATATGACCAAACAGTTTAATCTTGGCAGATAAGTAGACATGTAGAGTTAATAAAAGGTGCTCAACTGTTTAATCTGAGCCCTTGGATGTAATAAGTGTAGACTTAGATAGGTTTTCCATGTAAAAGAAAAAGAAGATTGATAAGGGTTTGCCAGTCTAAGTGCACCCTAATAAAGAAGAGAAAATGGTAGAGTAAAGTAGGTAGGGTAGGTAGTTGATGTTGTAGAAATACATGTGATGAATGATGGTTCTAAATGTGTTCAATTTTACTTTCATCACAAGTGCAAAGGCAGATACTACATTGGAAAAAGTTCACAATAGAGCAAAGTCAAATTATTAATTTCCTCTCTCATTCTCCCTAAACATTTCACTAACTTCCCTAAGCACTAAGGTATTTGAATATTAAAGGGGCTCAAGGCATTTCCTTGACTTTTGGAGGGACCGGACCGTCGGCCCAATAATTGAAAAAACCTAAGTACTTGAAATCATCCATTATCACATTCATTCACCTCTTAAAATATTTTCATAAGTAAAATCCCATTTTACTTAGGAAATCCTTCAATATTTCATAAAAAGCCTTCAAAATCACTTTTTATTCTAAGTCTAAGTGATGAAAGTATAATAATGCCATTTACTTTTGAAACTTCACTTTCTTGGTTATATTTAAGTATTTTGAGTTTACATTGTTCCCTTGTCATATTAACTCTAATTTATATATTAACTCCCTATGAAAATCACCTTTTCCTATTATATCTAACTCCTTTTCATATAATATTCCCAAAACCCATGTATTATAGCTATTTTAGCCAAAAGTATTTTATTCCAACTTATTCAAATCAAAAGCCCACAATATGTTCCCTTTTGGCTAAAATATAACATTAAATCTATTCCCGCCCCCTATGGTAATAAATCACATTGATTTAATTACCATATATTAAAAAATATATGAAAAAGGTTTAAACATATGTATATATGTTTAAAACAAAAAATAAACTCAAAGTTTAATTAAAACAAAACTTTGAAATAAAATCATCCCGCATGTATTTTTTACCCCCGACCATCCACCGTACAAGGACTTAATTAATCCTCATGGTTAATTAAGAACCGATCCCCGCCAACAAGAATGCTCCCGAAATGATTAATTAACCAATAATCACGTTGGTCCCACCCATTAAACATATGTCAACTCCCTATCTCGTCAACCGTTGGATCGATCCGCCCAAGATCAACGGCTCGCATCGATTCCGCTGGCCATCCCCCATCCGAAAGATAACGCACGAAATAAAAGTGGTTTGTAAATAGTACCATTGCTACGTGTCAAGCACTGTATCACTTCGCTGCCTCCCCGCCCAAAACCGCCTACCTTCAAAAATGGTGTGGAATAAACCACTTACCACCTTTCCCTGTGACTCATCTGTTGTACAGGATGACGTCATTTATTAAATTAATAAAAAATTCGCCCACCCATTGACTTTGTGAATAAACAATTTTGCCCGCGTCATTTTCATTATTTTGTGAATGACTAAAGTCCCATGCAGAGAATTTCAAAAACAAACTGTCAAGCGCCATCTATCCACTGTTCATTCAAAGCTTACTCGCCAATATCAACCGTTTACCTGTTTTAACACAAACACCATAGTGTTGCTCATTTTCGCCTGATTGTGCAGTAAAACCCTTTGTAACCCAACTGCGCCACCTGAAGCCTCTATTAACCAATTCGAGCATGGTTTACCTCCCAAAAATCATTCTAGATTCACTCCACAGACATCTCAAAATCAAATGAAACATTTTCGACCTCCCCTGCAAACCAATGCTTTCTTAACAATTTGTTTTGTTTTATAGGTGATCAGAAGAACACATCCTTGGATAAACAGTCTTAATACTAGTCATAAGACTTGTTTACTCCAAGAGTGTTATCAAATCTATTTAAACAGAGGTTAGAAAGCATAACAACTAAAGAGTATCAGTGGTTAAAGTGTATCAAATAAAAGTCAGAATGAAAGTTAAAATGAAGTTACAGAGCAGTCAAAGGTAAATAGTAAAAGTAATTACAGAGACAGTAAAATGGTAAAAATAGGAAATGAAAATAATTTCACCAACGTTGAAGTTTGTCTAAAGTGAAAGTAAAATAGTCAAAAGAACAAAAAAGTGAAAAGATTAAAAACACAACAAGAAGTAATATTTTTGCAGAAATTGCATGTTTTAGTCATTGTTTTGCAGAAAATATTGTGATCAATCCAAGATGGATTTTGCAAAACGGAAGGAGGTTTATGTTCTTAAGAGGACCATATACAAAAAAATCTCTCACTTTTCTAACATCTATTATGGTTTTGTAAATATTAAACAATGTTGGAAAGCACTTTTTTCATAAAATACCAGTTAAGTTATCCTTTTGTAGAGAATATTGTGGTAAAGAAAAAATACATCATACAAAACTGAAGGAGGTTTTTGTTCCTAAGATACCCATCTACAAAAACCTATCTCACTTTTTTCACAGTGAGTTTAGAATGAGAGATACATGCACATCTTTACAGGCTATGTTTTAGACTCTGTAAAACTCTGTTTTACACATAGTGTTACAGAGCCTATTGTGCACAGTTGGAGAGGAATTTTAGGAAAATGAAAGAGGTTTATCTCACCAACATATTGATATACAATAAAATCTTTCACTGTTTACATATCTATTGCGGATTGAGAAATAAAAATATATCATTGGACCCAAAGTTTGAAGAATTGTTGGAGCAGAATGCACAAAGAAAGGAAGCAGTTAGTGACTTGGATGCCTCATCATCAACTAAGAGTTGGATCAAATTGAAATTCTCCTCTTTGTCATCACCTATCCATAATAAATAGTGCCAAATAGATGCATTAGTTTGAGTAAGTTCTATTTATGTAAAATAGTTGGAGAGATTTGTGAACTAATCTTGATATTTTTTCAAGATATTTTAGTTTAGAAATTGTATAAATACTTCACTCTTGGAATTATTTGAGGTGGATTCTTCTACTTTGCTGTAACATTGAATTTTTGGAATAAAAGTGTTTTGGAGAAACTTCTTTGTGGTTTGCTGGATGATGATTTGAAGCTCAAGACTTTTTGCAGGATTCATGTGTCAGACTACAGTTCAATAAGTCTTTTCTATCCTATGTTTTAATTTTTATATCTGTTTAGAACATCACTGTGTTCCATTTATGAATAATTGACATAAAAGAATAAATCATAACTTACTTAAGTGTACTCTGATTTCAATTGTGATTATTCTAAATGTTTTCTTCTAAACTGGTTATAAGCAACGAATTCTTAATTGCTCTTGTTTCGCTGGTTTAAACATTTTGATTACTATAGTAAAGAATTCTTAATTGCTCTTTATTTGTAATCATTCACTTTCTTTCTTTGAACATGTTGAAATATTCTTAATTTCCTTTCATCCCTTCAAAATCCATTCCATTCACTTTAATTTCTAAAAATTGTTCTCTGTTTGGCTATCTTGCCCTGCAAAGCCATCTTGTGTGTAGAATAATAATCCAGTAAAGCCATCCCTTCGACTCCATAGCCCAATGTCCTGAAATACTCAATCGTACCCTTAGTTGGCGGATTCTACCTTTCAAATTCAAACAAAACTCTTGGACTTATAACTAGCCTAATATTTTCAAAGAACAAAAGCTAAATTTTAAAGAGAGAGCCCTCTCTGGATACAGATTGGCTAGATTCTGTATCTGAAGGTTGGTTTGTGGTTACTTTGGATTTACTTTCCTTTTCCAAAACTTCAAGGAAAATATGAGTGATAACAGGTGGTATTTTTATTTTCGTAGCGATTCCATTCATCACATGCTGCGTGTCCCGAGCACTGTTTGAAAACCGTCCCCCCATCGCCAGTTAAAGTTCGGCGTTTGCCCCGGCGCGATATCGCTATTCACCGTCCGATCTACGATCATCCATCCAACGGTGATCACGCTGCAAAGATGCACAGGAGTTAAACCAAGGCAGCCGTATCCCTGGCCCACCATCTGTCGCGCTTCGATGCGTTTTCAGTTGTCCATCTCCTCCTGGGATCGGACGGTCTAGATTTAACTGCATGCCCCGCCGTTGACCCGGTCCTGCCACGTCATTTTTCCACGTGTGTTCATTGTTTTCTCGTCCGTCCCCTATATAATTCCATTCATAAGTCAAATTTTAATGTTTTACGTTAAAACTTCACCAGACCACCCACCATCGTTTCACTGCGTTTTTCGCCACCATCCTGCACTGTTCCACCATTTTACCAGTCTGCACGTCTATTCTCATTGACCCCGCCGCATTCACCATCCCCATGCATGGTTTTCCTAACGTGTTTGCGTGTTTTGCAGGGTTACGGGTGGCGAAAAACTACCATGATTCAGTCTTTGTTACAGTGACAGAGAATGCAGAGAAGATCATGTGTAGGAGATTGGAAATTATGGAGAAAGTCTAGGGAAGGTGATATGATAGGACTTTATTTAAAGAAGCAAGCTCAAACTCTGTAAAACCTCCGCGGAGCCATTAAAGCGCAGATTTCTCTGACAGAGGCAGGTTTGAAGCGACAAAGAGTATCAGTGAGGAAATTAAAGGTCTAAGGCACATTGTTAAAGATCTTAAGCCTTAATCCAGTGTTTAAAGGGCAAGGTAACAGAACTGAAGACATCATGGATCACACGGAAGGCCCAACACGTAGAAAGAAATACTATCAAGGTTTCACATCAACAGATTGTTCTTTCCATAAAGGATGAAGTTCCCATACTGTCTCCACTCTATTTCGTGTCACTAAGGAAATGCATCCCTGACAATAGTCCTAAGCCACCAGAGCATTTGTTATGCAGTATGGCGGACTTCACAATAATTTATTTACCTTTTTGTTTATTCACCAAAGTACTACAGAGTACTGCAGCCAAAGTACATTAAAGGCATACCAGAGTAAATGGAAGCCTGGAGAAGACCACTCTTTCGCTCAAAGAGTGCCAGATATAAATGCACAGAATTTAAACAAAATGGGCTTCGACCCTCTTTATTTTCTGAGTTTTAATGCTTCATTTAGTTTTCACCTACCTTCTCTGCTCCACTTGAGCTATAAATCCATGAAGGAACTCATTGTAAAATTGTTGATCAGTTATCAAAGAATTGCAAGTTGTTTATTTTGAGACATAGTCTCTGTGTAAAGTTGTAAGATAGACTGAGGAAGATGTTTTCAGACTGAATATCCAGCTATTGGTAATGTTGTACTTGACTGGTGTTGCTCTTTAATATGACAAGCACATTTCTTTGGATCTCGATCTAAAGCAGTGGTGATGTTTTTCTATCTCTGTGTTTGTTATTAACTTGCGGTTTATTTCATTTCATTTCTATTGGCTCGCATCCTAAATCTAACATAGGATTTACCCTTGTTAGGTACCGTATGTTTCTGCTCTCCTTGCCTTCAATGTTTTCTACTAAATGTGTTATCTAAGGGTTGATTTCAGTTAATTTAACCAATGTAGTGGATGTCATTGCCTGCTAGCTGATGTATGAATTAATGAATATGTTCTTATATGTTCTTGTTAGGATTTAATTAAATGAATTGGGAACACTGGGAGGTCTAGAACTCTGTCTCTATCTCACTAGGATCCTTTTCAATTAGTTGAACCTTTCTAAGATCCCTTAAGATGGAGGCTGAAGCATTGAGAGTTTAAAGTCTCTCTCTAATCTTAGGTCTTTAACTTTGTGCTCTAAATCTTTATTGTTTCCTCCTCTCTTACCATTTCATGTCACAAAATCATATTTAAGATCCAATGCTTTAGAGGACTAACCCAACTGAAAGCCCGCACATTGAATAACAAGTAAACCTTTCTTGACTCCATTGCCCAATGGTATTAAATGTTCCCTGGAATATCTCTCCTTTGCCTAAAATCCTCTTTTCTCAGCCTTGTCTCATACTGAACTCTTCTTTCCTGATTCCCAACAACCAAACACACATAAAACAAACAAACTCCGAGCCTTATAACTAGCCTAACATCTTAATTTTGAGCTTCAAAGACAAAAAACCTTTGCTTATATAGAGAGATCCCTCTCTGGACCCAGGAGGGCTAGATCCTGAGGTACGAAAGTGGTTCTGATGTTGATTCATCTTTTGGTCTTGCTAATCTGGCCAAAACATGGGAACCCCAACATAATGGAGACTCTGCTGGGGAAAAATCTGACAGCCTATAACTGATAACATTTGTCTGTCTCCCATTGTCATCACCAACATAATGGAGACTCCACTGGGGACATTCTAAGTATTTTTCACCTTACTACATCATAAGAACCTCAGAAACCTATAATCTCTGGTAAGGTTGGCAGTTAAACACTCCTATTCACAGATAAACCTCTATAACATTTGTTGTGTTTCTCCCACACTCTTAGAAAGAGTCTAGAAAGGGACAGGTAGCTTCCAGATTTCACACTCTTTCACAGGTGACATATCTGGTAAACACCCTCCCAGTCAATCTCTGGTTAGATTTTGCTGTGTTTTGAAAATATCCTTCGAAAGGGATAGCTCATAAGCACTGTGGTGGATAGTGTACCCTCCAGAAGCATCCTAAACCCTCCACCTAGAGACTCCATAATCCCTAAACAATTCAAAGACTCCACTGGTGATCAGTAGGCCTGCTAATTATCTTGGTTCACATAAGACTCCACTGGGAAACCAAAGCCCATTACAACATCATCCATAATAGAAGTAACAAGTAGGGTTAAGTTGCTTGGTTAGAAAACAACATTCTGGCTTTAAGAACCATTCACACAAGAGCTTATCCTAACCCAAACCCCCTTGAAATAGTTGAAAACCCTGAGAGCATCCTCAAGAGATATCCTACACCTAAACAATCAACTATTTCCAGCCACATCCATAGAGCTAATTCTGCACCGAAAGATTTTACAGCTCTATCAGAACCACCTTTTGACCTAGGCTCTCAAAATAGTTTACCACGAACTAGGTCATTCAGTGTCCTAGAAAAACCAGACCTTGAGCTCCCTGGTTCATCACCTCAAAGTGGCAAACACCTTTGGCATATACAGACCCCTTCATCCACACCCCTTGATATTCACTTCATTCAAAACTTGGGACTCAGTCATCCTAGATCTGCTCATCAGTCTTCTGCTGGTCATAATATCCCTGTCATCCATATACCAGCTGCTCAAGTTAACCCCTTACCTCTGCAAAACATCATCATGGCAGCCTGGTATGCACCTCTGGTTTTACCCCAGCCTCTAGTACCCTTACCCAACGATTATCAGTCAAACATCCCACACTTCACTGCAAAATAGTCCACCATAGCCCAACACCATGTAGATAGGATGGAAGATTCTTTTGACTACATGGAGATAGATGATGATACAGTCAAAATGCGAATCTTGGCCCAGAGCTTAGGAGGTGATGTGAAGAAATGGTTCAAAATCCTACCTCCTAATAGTATCCAAGAACTTCCTGCTTTATATCAGACTTTCATAAACAAATGGGAAGTTAAGGGCAACCCTCTCCAAATCCTAGAAGATTACAATATTCTTAAGATGAATGTAGGAGAGAGTGTCCATGACTACTCTACAAGGTTTAACAATGTTTATAATGCTCTTCCACCACACATGAAACCTCCCCAAGGTATGGTTCTAGTGAAATACCCTGAAGGCTTGGATGTTGATATGGCCTACCAACTTAGGGAGAGGGATTAAAACACATTGGAAGACATGAAAAAGGGAGCAGTGAGTGTAGATGCAAATCTGATTGAGAAGAAAGAAAGATTGAGAGCTGAGAAAAGGGTAACATATAGAGATGACAATGTAGCTTCCACATCTGACCCCAATTATGACCGCATATCCAAAAACATGGAAAAGATACAACAAATGATGGAAAAAATGGTTATCACAGTTAGTAACCAAAACAGAAGTCAAAATCATAACCAAAACTAGAACTTTAGAAGAAACAACACCACTCCCAACAGACAAAGAGAATCAGATCAACAAGTTATTCCCCCATTTCAAGAGAACTTTCTTGATGAAGATGAGGGAATCATAGAAGAGTCCGAGGGGAACACAATAAACATGTTTGAGGTAGAAAACTCAATCCACAACTGTTCCACAGAAGAAGATCAGCCCTCACCCTCATATTGGGAGGAGGAAAGGTTAGAATCTGAGGATTACAGACTGGGATTCGAAAATGCCATCATGCAGGTCAAAGAGCAGTATGAACTTAGGAGAAAAAAGAGCCTAGACACTACTAAAACAAAATCTTATGAGGTTACCATAAAGAAAAGGCCTGAGAAAACCTCTAAAGTGTCTGCTGAAAATAAAAAATCAGTAGCTGAGATTCTGGAAAAAACAAAGAAAAAGACAACCGAAACACGGATACACAAGGTCAACCATCTAGCAGCACTAGCACTGCAGTTAGCGCTCCTCATAAAATGATTGCAAACATTGTACATAGTGAGCATCAGCCCACTGATTCTGCCACCAAGGTGGTGGCTAACAAAACAGAGTTGAACATTCCCAGGAGTCAGTCCACTTTCAATTTGGAGAGTGAGATTGCAAAAATTAAAATCTTTGTCCCACTCTCTGAGCTGGCCACTTAGGATGTATATAAAGGAAAAATTTTGAAAGCATTAAATTTAGGTGAGAATAGTGACACTGTAAATCTGAGTGATGATCAACCAGCCCTTCTGTTTGGTCCAAAGATAGAAGGAAAGTTTCAGGAAGGGGTAGTGCCCCCTTTTTATATCAGTCTTAATATCCATGATAAGATCCTCCATAATGCAATGCATGACTCTGGGGCCTCACACAACCTGATGCCTAAGATAGTTATGGAAAGATTAGGCCTAGAGATAACCCGACCCTATAAAGATTTATATTCATTTGACTCTAGCAGAGTAAAATGTCTAGGCCTAATCAAAGACCTGTGTGTGAGCCTTACCCAGATTCCAGCAAAATGTATGGTCATGGATGTTGTGGTGGCAGATGTGCCACCTAAGTATGGTATGTTATTTTCAAGGTCATGGGGAGCCAAGCTACAGGGTACAATGTAGATGGATGGGGCATATGCCACAATCCCTGTTTTTAGCCAACTTAGAAGACTGTACAAGGAGGCACAAATGAAATTCTTGGTCAGTAGCCTTGAAAAGCTTGAAAATTCACCTTTATACTTTGTACACATAGATCTTGACTCCTTCATTCTTTGCAATGATGAATCTTTAGAGGAGTCAAGATGCAAAAACAGAGATACACACAATGAAACAGAGCCCATGGACTTTAACATAATGGCCACTTTAGACTCGGAGGAGAAAGACGTAGAAAAATTTGAACAGTGCACTGAAACAAAAACTCAGAGTAAACCAAAAATAGAATGCAGTCAACTGATTAGTCACTCTCCACAAGCTCTTACACCACATCAAGACTGAAACAATGGTAAATTTGAGAGCGAACCTTTATGGGAAATGAATTTCGATGGGTCATGCACCAAGAGAATTGCAGGAGCAGGAGTGTGGGTGCATAACACAGAGAGTGACTATGCAGAAAGACATGCATGTAACTTGCACTTCAAATGTACAAACAATATCGTAGAGTATGAGACTCTAATCCTAGGCCTAACTCTGTTAAAAAAATTAGGAGCCCGTAGGATGACTGTGCATGGAGACTCTAAGCTGATCATTAAACAGGTGAATGGTGAATACATAGTGAAACATCCTAGGCTGAGGGCATACAGGAATGACACTCTGGATTTATTGAAAACCTTCATAGAATATGAACTGGTGTTTGTCCCTAGGAGTCAAAACGTAATTGCAAAATGGATTATCCTGCGTGGCTAGTTCATATCACAAGCCTCCCAGCGACCAAAAGATCATCATTCAGATCAAATTCAAACCTGCAGTGCCAGATAATGAAAAATATTGGCAGGTCTTTAAGGGCGATAAGCAGATTGAGGATTTCCTGATAGGCAGGAATGAGTTTGAATTTTCTGACTCAGACTCTACATCTGACAATAGCTGCCTAAGTGAAGAGTCCTCAGATGAGGAAGAACCACCCTGTAATATAGAAATAAACACTTTAAATGAACAGATTGGAAATCCAAACGAAAAATATGAAAACACAGATAGTGAAGAAGTAGAGGTGCTGCAGACCAAAGATAAGAACATACCTCGAGGTCTGGCACCCTTGGAGGACCTTTTTGACTTTAATGATGTAGCAAAAAATCCCACTATAGAACATGCAGACTCTGATGTTGAGGAATGCAACATAGGCACTGAAGATAAACCCAAGATGATCAAATTGGCTAAGTCCCTGCCTACAAACATGAAAAAGAAATACATTGACCTATTCAAGGAATTCATTGATGTGTTTGCTTGGAGTTATGAGGACTTAAAGGCCTATGACACAAACATCATATAACACAAAATACCTTTGAAAGAGAATCATAAACCCTTCAGACAAAAATTTCGTAGAATAAACCCAAAACAATTGCATGCAGTGGAAAAAGAGATTAAGAAGATTTATGAGGCAGGCATAATTGTGCCTGTGAGGTTCTCTAATTGAGTATCAAACCTAGTGGCCGTGAGAAAGAAAACAGGGGATATCAGGCTGTGTATTGATTTCAGGAATCTTAATAGAGCCTCACTCAAAGACAATTACCCTTTGCCAAAAATGGAACACATCCTTCACAGGGTGGTAGGCTCAAAAAGGATCTCCCTGCTAGATGGTTTTTCAGGTTACAACCAAGTTTTATTACTCCCAGAAAACCAGCTCAAAACAGCCTTCACCACTCCATGGGGCACTTTTATGTATGTAAAGATGCCCTTTGGACTGATGAACGCTGGTGCAACCTTCCAAAGAGCAATGGACATAGCTTTTTCAGATGAAATAGGAAACTTCATTGTCATATATCTGGATGACATAACAATATATTCCAATACTGAGGAGGAACACCTAGAACACCTGAGAAGAGTGTTTGAAAAATGTAGAAGGTTCGGTCTGTCATTGAATCCTAAAAGGACTGTATTTGGGCTACAAGAAGGAAAAATTCTTGGCCACATCATATCTAAAAAGGGGATTAGGATAGACCCACAAAGAGTTGAGGGAATACTACAAATCACACACCTGAGGAATATCAAAGAGTTATAGTCCTTCATTGGGAAATTTAACTTCCTTAGGAGGTTTATTCCCAACTTAGTTGAACACCTTAGGAATATGACCAACATGTTAAAGAAAGATGTAGGAGTTAAATGGAATGTTGAGGCTAAGAAATCTTTTGAATCAGTTAAAATTTATCTCACCCAAGCTCCCGTCCTAATCAGCCCTGATTTCTCAAAAGATTTCATGATATTTTCATTTGCGTCTGAGCATACAATGGCTGTAGTTCTACTGCAGAAAAATCTAGGGGGGATGGAATAGCCCATTTCTTTCTTCAGCAAAGCACTGAGGGACGCACTCTTGAAATACAACATAATGGAAAAATAGGCCTATGCTCTGGTTAAGGCCTTGAAAGACTTTAGGGTGTACATATTACATTCCCACACCATTGCCTATGTGCCTAACATAGTGGTCAAAGATATCTTGTCCCAAGACCCAGATGGGAAAAGGGGAAAATGGATTGCTGTGATCTTAGAGTATGACCTTGAGATTAAACCCACAAAATTGATCAAAGGTCAAGGCTTAGCTCAACTAATGGCTGAATCAAATCTACAAGCCCTAGACATGAACATGGTAGATGCCTTGGATGAGCAGCAGGGATTGCCTGATCCACTGTTGAGGAGAAGTTTCAGAGCTCTCCTTGGTATTCTGACATTTTGTATGTGCTTACACACCTCAATGCCCCTCCTGAACTATCAAAGACCAAGACCATATTTTTAAAGCTAAAAGCTAGAAGCTATTGCATAATGAATGAAGGATTATATTGGAAAAATGCAAATGGCCTATTGCTTAAGTGTTTGCCTGATTCTGAAGCAGAAAGGATTAAACAAGAATTCCATGCAGGAGAGTGTGGAGGACACCTGAACTAGAAGGCCACTGCCAACAAAATACTCAGAGCTAGCTACTATTGGCCTACAATCTTCAATGATATCCATAAGATGATAATTGCCTGCCACAAGTGCCAGATTTTTGAAGGCAAAGGAAAGCTCCTCCCCTTACCTCTACAACCCATCACTGTTGAAGGTCCTTTTATGTAATGGGGCCTAGATTTCATAGGATAAATTCACCCAGCTTCTTCTGCAAAACATAAATGGATCTTGATAGCCACAGACTACTTCACTAAGTGGATAGAGGCCATACCTACTCGGAATGCCATAGATTCAGTCATCATTAGGTTCCTATAAGGTCATATCCTCTCTCAGTTTGGCTGCCCAAGGAAAATAATCACCGAAAATGCTGCTGCTTTTGGATCCAAGAAAATGGTTGATTTTTGTCACAGGTATCAAATAGCACTCGGTCGTTCAACTGCCTATTACCCACAAGGTAATGGCTTAGCTGAATCATCAAAAAAGAGCCCGGTGACCATCATCAAAAAGCTGCTGGAAGAGAGAAAAAAGTCATGGCATAACAAGTTAGTGCATGCCCTGTGGGCTGACAGGCTTACAACAAAGAAATCCATTGGCATGTCTCCATATCAGCTTGTCTATGGAACGGAAGCAGTTTTCCCTACCAGCCTTGGAGTACCAGTGATCAAACTTGTCTAAGAAATTCAGACAGAAGAAGACAACATGGTAAGGAGGATAAATCAAACCATTCATCTCCAGCAAAAAAGGGAAGAGGTCTATAACAAAGCTCTAAAGGTTCAAGAAAATATAAAGAAGTTATTTGACAAAAGAACCAAAGCTTCTGATTTCAAAATTGGAGATAAAATTCTAAAGTGGGACTCAAGGAGAGAGGACAAAGGAAAGCACGACAAGTTTGATAGTTTGTGGCAAGGTTCTTACATCATTCAGGCCATTGTGGGTCCAAATGCCTTTTTTCTACAAGAATTAGATGGTACAGAGCTGTTTGGGGGTCTTGTCAATGGCAGGATGCTCAAACACTACTACTGTTGATTTCCAATTTCCAGTTTCCATTTCCATTGTAAATACCATTGCAGTGTTTTGTTTTCAAGAAAAAGAGAAAATGTTTCAAAAAACAAAGAGAAAGGAGAGGTTCAGACATGCTCAAAACATGAACCTATGAAGTGCAAGATATTGGCTCTAATATGATCAAAACTTGAGCTGAATGAAGAAGAGAAAGTGACTCTAACAAGCTCAAAACTTGAGTCACAAAAGAAAGAAGGATGCTTCAAATTTCAAATTGCAAGCCTTCAAAATTTTGTTTGCCAATTTTTGCAAGTTTTTGTCCATGTGCAACTGTCTTTATTCCTTGGATCCATAGCAAACTAGACTGTCTAATCCTAGTTTGATTGTTTTTTAAATTTCTGTTGTAGAATGTAGAGAAGAAATCTTCTGGACAGTTTAATCCCAGCAGATGTTAGATTAGCTAGAGAAACATGTGAGTCCAACAGTTTAATCTGGTCTCATGGAGCAATAAGGGTAGAAATAGAATAGGTTTATTTTCTGGTTTGTAAAAAATAAAAACGATGTAAAGGGTCTGCTCGTTCAAATGCACCCTAGAAGAAAAAATGATAGGATTGTAGGATGGGTAGGTAGATTGTTTAGGTAATGTTTCTGCTAATTGATGTCTTCGCAAATTGTGGCTGCTTAAAATCAAAGAAGAAAGGTGGCTCGAGCAGCAGGCATCTAGCCTACACCAAAGATCATTTTCTGAATTCTTGACTCCTTCAAGAAGAAGCCATCCCCATGTGGAGCCACTATTAGCCCCCTATAAATTTTTTGACAAGCAAGCAGGGGGATAAATTGTTTTTGAGCCTTCAAGGAATGCATCTCCTTTGAAGACACATCATCCTTGAAAGCCTTTTCATGCCCTCTGCCTTGTGATTTATTTCCACTGCTATATCCATCCAAAAAGCCTCACCGATTGCAAAAATTGTGCTCCAAAAGGCTTACATTTTCCCCTTGTATCCCTGCAGAATGCCCCTTTTTAATCTTCTTCCCCCTTCTTCCCCCTATCGTTACCCTTTGTTGGCCTAAAAATGCATTAAAATGGGCCAAATAACCATATTTACATATCTATAAGGTCCAACCCCTTTCGGCCAGCCCCCTAAGCTTTTTCACCACGTGACCTCGGCGCTAGAACCAGGCGCCAAGGTGAAAGGCGCTTACCGTAGGCGGATATTGGGCACCATATTAGCCGTCGATCTATGCAGATCAGACGGTCTTTGCAGAGCAACGCAACGCCCATGGCCCACTCCTTTTTCCGCCTTGATCACACATCCACCGTTCATTTACCTACCGATCCGACGACTCGGAGTTTATCTGCCCCAGTGATCCCCGCGCACTTTTCAAAAACCACCGGTTTTTATCGCACCACCATTGGAGGTTGGGTGGTATTTTTATTTTCGAAGCGATTTCATTCATCGAATGCCGTGTGTCCCGAGCACTGTTTGGAAACTGCCCCCCCATCGAACGTTAAAGTTTGGCGTTTTCCCCGACGCGATATCGCTATTCACCGTCCGATCTACGATCGTCCATCCAACGGTGATCGCGCCTCAAAGATGCATGGGAGTTAAACCAATGCAACCATACCCCTGGCCCACCGTCTGTCGCCTTCCGATGCATTTTCAGCTGTCGATCTCCTCCTGGGATCGAACGGTCCAGATTTAACTGCATGCCTCGCCGTTGACCCGATCCCTCCACGTCATTTTTCCATGTGTGTTCGTCGTTTTCTCGTCCACCCCCTATATAATTCCATTCATAAGTCAAATTTTAATGTTTTACGTTAAAACTTCACCAGACCACCCACCATCGTTTCACTGCATTTTTTGCCACCACCCTGCACTGTTCCACCATTTCACCAGTCTGCACGTCCATTATCATTGACCCCACCGCATTCACCATCCCCATGCATGGTTTTCCTAACGTGTTTGTGTGTTTTTGAGGGTTACGGGCGGCGAAAAACTGCCATGATTCAGTCTCTGTTACAGTGACAGAGAATGCAGAGAAGATCATGCACAGGAGATTGGAAATTATGGAGAAAGGCCTGGGAAGGTGATATGATAGGAATTTACTTAAAGAATCAGGTTCAAACTCTGTAAAACCTCCGCGGAGCCATTAAAGCACAAATTTCTCTGACAGAGGTAGGTTTGAAGTGGAAAACAGTATAAGTGAGGAAATTAAAGGTCTAAGGCACATTGTTAAAGATCTTAAGCCTTAATCCAGTGTTTAACGGGCAAGGTACCAGAATTGAAGACATCATGGATCACACGGAAGGCCCAACGCGCAGAAATAAATAATATCAAGGTTTCACATTAGCAGATTGTTCTTTCCATAAAGGACGAAGTGCCCATACTGTCTCCACTCTATTTCATGTCCCTAAGGAAATTCATCCCTTACAAAAGTCCTAAGCCACCAGAGCATTTGTTATGCAGTATGGCAGACTTCACAGTCATTTATTTACCTTTTTGTTTATTCACCAAAGTACTACAGAGTACTGCAACCAAAGTACATCAGAGGCATACTAGAGTAAATGAAGCCTGGAGAGATAAATGAGTGCCAGAGATAAATGCACAAAATTTAAATAGAATGGTCTTCAGCCCTCTTTCTTTTCTGAGTTTTAATGCTTCATTTAGTTTTCACCTACCTTATCTACTCCACTTGAGCTATAAATCCATGAAGGAACTCATTGTAAAGTTGTTGATCAGTTATCAGAAAATTGCAAGTTGTTTCTTTTGAGACATAGTCTCTGTGTAAAGTTGTAAGATAGGCTGAGGAAGATGTTTTCAGACTGAATATCCAGCTATTGGTAATGTTGTACTTGACTGGTGTTGCTCTTTAATATGACAAGCACATTTCTTTGGATCCTAATCTAAAGTAGCGGTGATGTTTTTCTATCTCTATGTTTGTTATTAACTTGCGGTTCATTTCATTTCATTTCTACTGGCTGGCATTAGAAATCTGGCATAGGATTTACCCTTGTTAGGTACCCTATGTTTCTGCTCTCCTTGCCTTCAATGTTTTCTACTAAATGTGTTACCTAAGGGTTGATTTCAGTTAATTTAACCAGTGTAGTGGATGTCATTGCCTGCTAGATGATGTTTGAATTAATGAATCTGTTATTAGATGTTCTTGTTAGGATTTAATTGAATGAATTGGGAACACTGGGAGGTCTAGAATTTTGTCTCTATCTCACTAGGATCCTTTTCAATTAGTTGAACCTTTCTAAGATCCCTCAAGATGGAGGCCGAAGCATTGAGAGTTTAAAGTCTCTCTCCGATCTCAGGTCTTTAACTTTGTGTTCTAAATCTTTATTGTTTCCTCCTCTCTTACCATTTCATGTCACACAATCATCTTTAAGATCCAATGCTTTAGATGACTAGCCCAACTGAAAGCCTACACATTGAATAGCAAGTAAACCCTTTCCTGACTCCATTGCCCAATGGTCTTAAATGTTCCCTGGAATATCTCTCTTTTGCCTAAAATCCTCTTTTCTCAGCCTTGTCTCACACTGAACTCTTCTTTTCTGATTCCCAACAACCAAACACACATCAGAAAAAAAAACTCCGAGCCTTATAACTAGCCTAACATCTTAATTTTGAGCTTCAAAGACAAAAAACCTTTGCTTATATAGAGAGATCCCTCTCTGGACCCAGGAGGGCTAGATCCTGAGGTCCGAAAGTGGTTCTGATGTTGTCTCCTCTTTTGGTCTTGCCAATCTGGCCAAAACATGGGAACCCCAACACTTCCCAAATCTAGTTTAATGGATCCTCTGTCGAGCATGTTTTTCTGAATATCTATAATGATAAATATTATGTCTTTCACTCTCATGAAGACCTTTAGATGTTAAACGGTATTCTCTTAAGAGAACACAAATATTTTCACTTGTTATTGTTAACACTGAAACTTTGGCTTTCTGGGTTTGATTATTTTTGGTTGTATAGTGGAAATATGTTGTTACAGTTTGCAGAGAAAGTATTTCAAGATAGTTTTGGATATTGTCGCTCCTGTTCTTTACGTAGGTTAACAGAACTACGGTTCTTGTCCTACATTTTCTTCAATATGTAAATATATTGCTTGTAGTATTATGCTCCAGATTTCTGTATATATTATAATGCATTTTATTTGTTTATTACATCACCAAATTTTTTTTGGTCGAGGGTTATATTTTTAAAGAGTCTCATTACTATCTTTACTGTTAATTGAATATGAATATTTTTCTGCTATTTTTACTATGCATAATTTATATTTTCTATCGGGTGTCCAGACCACCGAACCACTCTGTCCGTGTATAGATACCAGGGATAATGATGTGTACTGGGTTGAGGTCTCGTGTTACCCAAAACCAATGGTTATTCTGACTCAGTTTATTATACAGTAAGGTTCACAGTTGAATTATTTTTTTTCACAGTAATAATAATCTTCTATATTCGTTTATGTCTTCTTATTACATTCTTTGGTAATAGTTACTGATACATGCATCCTGTTAAATTAAATAAATCTCTACAGTAAAATGCAATGTACAGTTAGAGATTCCATAGTTAGTTAGATTACTGCTGATATTTATCTACTATACTTTCCTTGTATCTTACAACAAATGATAAAATATATACAAGATTAAATTTTATAACCTACAGGAGTAGTTCATAGGATCTTGCCATAGTGTAGGGAGTAATGTATATTTCATAACTTATCATTTCTAATAATAAAAGTAAAATTCCAAAAAAAGATAGTTTAATAAGTCTAAAAAGAAAAGTTCCATCAGAGAGCTAATGTGATAAAGTCTTTCCCTGGATTAAATATAAGGTACTGTCTACAATAACTTAAGAACAACAATTATTTTCTGTCTAATCATAATAAACAAACATTCACTTATCTGGAAAAATGTGTTAGGCTGTGGTGTCCACCCTACCTTCAAGAGAGGCAATGACGTCTTGCTCTTCCCACATGCTTCCACTAAAAGGTATAGGTTGACAGTAATTTCTGCTGTGACCTCAGGAATCCAAGTCCAGTCAATACCAAAAAACTTCAGGACCTTGCTGAGTGAATTCCACTAGTCTCTACCAGCTCAGGAAATTATTCACCCCTTCCTTAGCTCATGAAAAAAACCCCCATTCCTCACTGGGATGAGTCTCTTATCCCTAGAGGAATGGCCATTGTTCAAACTGTCCAACCACCTTTTCAGTTCTTGGAAAAACATTTACCATCAGCCTTTTTTTTTTATGGAATTACTTTCCATAAATAATTTTTATTAAAAAGACATTTTTTTTTCCAGCAAAACATATTGTCTCTGTATTTTTCCTTAAATAAATAATAAAAGTCATTTAACTAGTTAAAAACTAGTTAACAGTAATTGCAACTGTCACAAATTCCCCCTGGAAGTAACACCGTCCTCGGTGTTTCACTCTAGCTCATAAAAAAGCTCTGGGTAAGCCTCACGCACAAATATTTCGTCCTCCCAATTAGCCTCATCAGAGCTGAAGTGCTTCCACTGCACTTTAACCTGGGTGATGACTTGCTTCCAGAGCATAATTTCTCTCTGGTCAAGTATGTGTTGCAGCTTGGCTAGAAACTCACCGTCCCACTCTACCTGTAAACAACAAATTATCTTGTCAAATTCTCATACAAAAATCATATTTCAAGTCAGGATTTTTTAATTCTATCCTACTTGTATATTCTACCAATGAATTACGTGTTTCAAATCATGCATATAACGCTTCAACAGGGACACATGAAACAGATTGTGTTCTTGGATGTGATTGGGTAAAGCCAGCCAATAGGCCATTTCAAGTCAGGATTTTTTTAATTCTATCCTACCTGTATACTCTACCAATGAACTACGTGCTTTGAATCATGCACATAACTCTTCAACGGGGACACATGAAACACATTGTGTACTCGGATGTGACTGGGTAAAGCCAACCGATAGGCCATAGGTCCTACCCTTTCCAAAATTTGGAAGGGTACACAGAACTTAGGGGCCAACATGGCACAAGAGGTCCATCGCAAGGTACTCCTCTTGGGTTTGATCCTCACATACACATGGTATCCCACTTTGAATTCACTATAAGTCCTCTTCTTAATTGCATAGATCTTTTTCCGATCTTGTGCAACCTTCAAATTTTTTCTTATCTTCTTTACTTTTGATTCCATTTCAGCAAGAATTTCTGGTCCCAACATTAGTTTTGTTTTGGGACTTCTCCAATTTATGCGTGTGCGACACTATATCCAATATAGGACTTCGAAATGACTCATTTTAAGGGACTCCTGATAACCATTGTTGTAAGAAAATTCAACTAGATGCAAGTAGTCTTCCCATTTGGTTGGCTATTGCATCACGTACATGCGCAACATGTCTTCCAACACTTGGTTTAATCGCTTTGTTTGACCATATGTCTGGGGATGATAAGCTGTACTAAAGTTTATTTGGGTCCCAAGACCGGTAAACATAGTCTTCCAAAATGCTGATGTAAGCTTTACATCCCTGTCTGAGATAACTGTCTTTAGAATTCCATGCAACCTGAAAATTTCTCTCATGAAAATGTCTGTTATCTGCATAGTCTTGTAGGTAGACTGCAACGGTATAAAATGTGCATATTTACTCAATCTGTCAACTACCACCATGATGGAGTTATTGTGCTTCTTTGACCATGATAAACCTGTAATGAAGTATAGGGATATGACCTCCCACTTCCATTCAGGTAGCAGTATGGGCTGCAACAATCTTGTGGGATGTCGATGCTCCACCTTAACTTGTTGACACTCCAAAAATTTATTTGAATACTCAGCAATATTTTTACGCATACCACGCTAGCAATATACTTTTCTAATAGCAGTCAACATTTTTTGGTATCCAGGGTGACCCGCATAATTTCTACGATGGTATTCATACATGATCATCTCCTTTAGGTCCACACGGTTTGGTACATACAACTTTACTCTAAAGGTTAGTATTTTTTCTTGATTAACTCCAGATTCAGAAGTAATTTCTTGTTTTCTTGTCTCTTCCATTTGCTGCCATAGGAATTGATATTCCAGATATTTCTGTGCTTCTTCCTTTACTTGATCTAAGAGTTGATTTTCAAGATGATTGTAGTAAAGCTCATATACACAATGCAACTTTCTACTTAAGCATCAGCCACCCAGTTTTCCTTACCTTTCACGTGTTGGATGTCCATATCAAACTCACTTAGAAAGGAATTCCATCTTGCCTGTCTGGAATTTAAATCAGCTTGTTTGAAATAACTAGTCAAGCTGCTATGATATGGTTTTAGCACAAAATTTTTACCCAGCAAGTAGTGTCTCCATACCCGGATCACATGTACTACTGCTGCTAATTCCAGATCATAGGTTGAGTACTTTTGTTCATGTTATTTTAACTTTCTTGACTCATATCCTGCTACTTTGCCTTCTTGCGATAAAACTGCCCCAACTCCCTCTTTTCTTGTGTCTGTACAAACTTCAAATTCTTTGTTTGGGTCAGATACCCTCAACACTAGTGTAGTGGTCAATAACTTCTTTAGCCTCTCAGAACTATTCTGGCACTCAACAATCCATTTAAAGACTTTTCCTTTTCTTTGCAAGGACGTAATGGGAAAAGAAATTCTGAAAAATCCTTCGATAAACCTCCTATAGTACCCAACTAATCCCATAAAGGATCGAATATCTGCTACATTTTATGGTACTCACCATTCCATGATTGTATTAATTTTCTCTGGATCAAAAACAATCCCTTCTACTAAAATGACATGGCCTAAGTACTGGATTTATGTTTTGAAGAAATTACACTTGTTGAACTTAGCGTACAACTGGTGTTTTCTTAACATTTCCAACATAATCCTTAAATGTTCTCTATGTTATTCCTGATTTTTAGAATAGATTAAAATGCCATCTATGAATATAAGTACAAAATTATCTAGGAAAGGATGAAATATAGCATGCATTAACCTCATAAAGGTTTCTGGTGCATTTGTTAACCCAAAGGGTAACACCACAAATTCATAATGCCCGTACCTGGCATGGAAAGTAGTCTTGTAAATGCCTTCATCCTTGATTTGGATCTGGTGATATCCAGATCTTAAATATATCTTTGAAAATACTGTGGCCCCCTTCACCTAATCAAACAGGTCATCACTCCTTGGTAGAGGATATTTACTTTTAACCGTTAACTTGTTAAGTTTTCTATAGTCCATGCACATTCGCATGGTTCTGTCCTTATTCTTAACGAGCAACACAGGTGCTCCTCACGGGGACACACTTGGACGAGTATAAAATTTGTCCAAAAGTTCTTGTAACTTCATTTTAAATCAGTTAATTCTGGAACACTCATTTTGTAAGGATCCCTTGATACAGGTGATGCTCCTAGCATTAATTCAATGGTAAAATCGATATCTTGTCTTGGTGGTAATACAGAAATATTTTCTGGAAAAACATTCATGAAATCTTGTAACACAGGTATGTTTTCCATCATAGGTGATTTTTCCTTAGAATTAGCATATCCCACCTAAATTGCATATATTTGGCATCCCTTCCTCATGCATTTATTCATTTGGGATGCTGTAATTGGATGTAGCTGTACTGGCTTCTTGTTTTCTTGAATCTCCTTGCATGTTCGATCTTGAATTATGTAATAAATGATATTTTCCTTACAGTCCACTAAGGTCCAATGATTTTCTAGCCAATACATGCCCAGTAAAACATCATAGCACCCTAATGGAAATATGTTCAAGTCCACATTTAACTGTTGTTCTGCAATTTCTAATGTGCAGTTTGGCATTTTAGTAGTTACCTTTCTTTTTTCTCCTGTGGCTAGCTACACCAGCTAAGGAATTTTTAATTTCTGCCCTTTTAATTTATAGATTTCCACTATTTTAGGACTAACACAACTTAGACTTGCACCTGGGTCTAAAAAAATAGAAATAGACTGAGACAATAGTTTACCTTCCAGCTCAATCATTGTTGACTAATAATCTGCCTGACGATCCTCCAATGCTGCATTGATACGAGGAATATTTCATGCCACATCGCCTACGGTAGAAGCCTCCTGTAAATTTGCAACTGTGTCATTTCTTGCTCGTTGTGGGCAGTTTTTATAATAGTGTGCCTCACCACACCCCCAACACTGTAGAGGTGGCGTGGTCACCTGCCCTTTCTTAGGTTTGCTAGATGCCTTTGTAGGCTTCTCTTCTGCTGGTCATCGAGTTCTTTGATAATTTATGCCAAATTTTTTACTAATATAACTTCGTGTATAATTCTTAAAATTATTACTTTTGGCGCCTTTGAAGTTTGAGCTGCTTTTCTGTCCTTTCCTTGGCTGCCAACTTTTGCCAACCTCCCCTTTAGCCTTGGACTGCTGATAGCACATTTGTGCCTTACGAATGGCTTTTTCCATGCTTATGGGATTTACAAATTCAATTCTCTCTTTCATATGTGTTGGCAAGCTGCTCCGAAGTCTTTGCACCTTAGCCTTTTCATCTTGGAGATATGGAACATATCGTAACAGGGAGGTGCACTTGGTGATATACTTGTCCATAGTCATCTGTCCCAGCTTGAAGTCATGAAACTCTTTAGATTTCTCATCGGAGAATTGTTATATTAAATACTTCCTTTTAAATTATTGCTGGAACGATTCCCAAGTAACATCTTGGTCCTCAATGTTGCGAACGTTCTTTACGTCTTCCCACCACAGAGTGGCTTTCTCCCTTAATTGATATATGGCTAATCTGGCCTTCAGGTTAGTGTTGTATTCGTACACCTGAAAATATTTGTTCATGTTTATTAACCATGCCTCTGCCACTTCCTTAGCTTCACTATCAAATGTTGGTGGTTTTATTTTCCAAAAGTCCAGGCCCTGAAGTTCCACTTTCTGCTTCTTAACTTCTTGCTGATCCAACAAATTTCCAGAGTTTGCTTCATTATAGTTTTTGTTCTTATTGCTTTTCTGAGAAGGGCTTCTTTCCACTCTGTCAGTGGTGTGTTCACATGTTTGTCTTTCGTCACCTTCTTGCATGTCCCTATCAGCATTGGGGTGTTCCATTTCTTGATTTTTCTTGTCTGACAGGCTCTTAAGTATCTTTTCTTGTTCTTGCATTAATCGTTCATTATCCCTTCGAATTCATTGTTGTACTATATTCAACAATATGCTGGTTTGATGTTGCTATTCCTCCAGTAGTCTACTTGTTTGTTGGTGTTGATCCACACTCAATTGAACCCACATCTCAGGGCTCACTACTGGTTGTGTTTGGGGTTCCCGAGTGTCCTGGGATGGTTGTTGCATTGATCCCCTTATCATGATGTTTCTTGCTATGCTTCTTTGTGCATCAGTATACACACATCTTAACCGTTAGTTGACCCTTAGGATCCTAGCGTATGAAACACTTAATACACACAATTTTTTTTTTTACCCATGAATAATAATATTCTTACAACAAGCGAAACTTAAGATTATAAAAAAGGTTCTTTCCATAACTATTATTGTTTTACATATATATATTGGTTAATACATTTAAAATTCCCAACTCATAAATTTACATATCATATTTCACAATTGTACTATTTTGGAATACATAACCCTATGTTTTTTTTTTATAACCATATAGTGTATTAACTTATTTTGGAAATTTTATGATTTTGATATTATGTTCGGATGTTATATCTCTGCATTTAAGTAAGGAGTAACATGGACTGTGAACTTTACGTGCTAAGGGATGGCTCGTACTGCAACATTCAATGTTATTGGTTTGATCATGTACTCCCTTCGACAGCTGGCGATTGGCGAAGATCTGGTGCGGGATTCAAGGCCACCCGCCCTCATCCCCACCGTTCGTCTTCCCAGTGATCTACGGTTGATTCATCCTCGCGGGAAAGAATTGTTTATCCTCGCCAAACCCTAGATGGCCCTTCATTTGTCTCTAATTTCACTTCCCTTTTTTTTTCCACTGTTTTCTACAGAGAAGAAAGTTTTCTGAAGTGTTATAAGGGTTTGAGCCTGGCTGTGGGTTGAATAACTCAGTGAAACTGTTCATCAATTACAGTAGAAGAGGCTCCTCTTCCTTCATCCTCCGTCTTCTAACCGGTACTCCGAATTCCTTGTGGTTGTTCGAACCTCGACGCTAATTCGGAAGGCTTCTCTTCTATGCAGACTAGGTAACACATCAAATTTGTTGCACTAGTTATCGGTTTGCCTTCTAGACTTTATCACAGTTTACCTTCAACACATTTGTAACTTTAAGTTAATTTTTTGTTGATTCTAGCTACTCATTTCAGGATGGAACGTGAAGTCCATTATTACAGGTATTTGAGTTTTTATTAAGATCTCTCTATTTGTTTTCGTTATTCCTTTGCAACGTAATCTTTCACTGAATTCTCAATTACTATATAGAGTCTCACGTTTTTCTGTTGCTTGCAAGTGAGTTCCTATAATAGAATGGTGGTCTTCCTGCAATATGTCGATTTTGTTACCCATCAGTTAATTCCCAGTTCCGAGTTAGCTTGCACAACTCCTTCTAGGTATGCTCTTAAGGATTCGTCTTGGTGGCAAAGGTTTTTACGCCCCTTATGAGTTTAACCCCTTTTCTGCGAATGAAGGCTTCTTCCCAAGTCTAGTTTAATGGCTCCTCTGTCGAGCATGTTTTTTTTGAATATCTATAATGATCAACATCCTATATTTCACTCTCGTGAATACCTTTAGATGCTAAACAATATTCTCTTAAGAGAACACAAATATTTTCACTTGCTATTGTTAATACCGAAACTTTGGCTTTCTGGGTTTGATTATTTTTTGTTGTATAGCGGAAATATGTTGTTACAGTTTGTAAAGAAGGTCTTTCAAGTTAGTTTTGGATATTGTCGCTCCTGTTATTTACGTAGGTTAATCGAACTACAGTTCTTGTCCTGCATTTTATTCAATATTTAAATATATTGCTTGCAACATTACGCTCCAGATTTCTGTATATATTATAATGCATTTTCTCTGTTTATTACATCACCAATTTTTTTTTCGATCGAGAATTATATTTGTATAGAGTCTCATTATTATCTTTACTGTTAATTGAATATGAATATTTTTCTGTTGTTTTTACTGTGCAAAATTTATATCTTCTATTGGGTGTTCGAACCACCGAACCACTCCGTCCGTGTATAGATACCAGGGATAATGATGTGTACTGGGTTGGGGTCTCCTTTGACCCAGTACCAACGATTATTCCGACTCAGTTTATGATACAGTAAGGTTCCCAGTTGAGCTATTTGTTTTCATAGTAATAATAATCTTCTATATTCGTTTATCTCTTCTTATTACATTTCTTGGTAATAGGTATTGATACATGCATCCTGTTATTAACTAAATCTCTACAGTAAACTGAAATGTACAGTTAGAGATTCCACAGTTAATTAGATTAATGATGATATTTATCTACTATACTTTCGTTGTATCTTACAGAAAATGATAAAATATTTACAAGATTAAACTGTAGAACCTATAGGAGTAGTTCATAGAATCTTGCCATAGTGTATGGAGTAATGTATATTTCATAACTTATCATTTCTAATAATAAAAGTAAAATTCTAACAGAAGATAGTTTTATATGTCTAAAGAGAAAAGTTCCATCAAAGAGTTAATGTGATTAAGTCTTTCCCTGGATTAAATATAAGTTACTGTATACAATAACTTAAGAACAACAATTATTTTATGTCCAATCATAATAAACAGAGATTCACTTATCTGGAAAATTGTGTTAGGTTTTGGTGTCCACCCAACCTTCAAGAGAGGCAATGATGTCCTGCTCTTCCCTCGTGATTCCACTGAATGGTACAGGTTGACAGTAATTTATGTTGTGACCTCAGGACTCCAAGTCCAGTCAGTACCAGAAAATTTCAGAACCTTGCTGAGTTAATTCAACCGGTCTCTACCAGCTTAGGAAATTATTCACCCCTTTCTTAGCCCATGAACAGAACCCCCATTCCTCACTGGGATGAGTCTCTTATCCCCAGAAGAATGGTAATTGTTCAAACTGTCCAACCACCCTTTCAGTTCTTGGAAAAACATTTACCATTAGCCTTTTAATTTTTTTATTTTATTTTTTTATTTTTATGGAATTACTTTCCATAACTAATTTTTATTAAAAATAAAATAACTTTTCCAACAAAACATTAATTGTCTCTGTATTTTTCCTTAAATAAATAAGAAAAGTCCTTTAACTAGTTAAAAGTAATTGCAACTGTCACAATATGTAAAATTGTAATTGTAATTGTAATTGTATGTAAAATTCTAAAATTGTGATTGTAATGGTATATATGTAAATTTGTAAATTTGTAATTGTAATTGTAAATTTTATGTAAAATTCTAAAAATGTAATTGTAATTGTATGTAAAATTCTAAAATTGTAATTGTAATGATATATATGTAAACTTGTAAAATTGTAATTGTAATTGTAAATTTTATGTAAAATTCTAAAATTTTAATTGTAATTGTATGTAAAATTTTAAAATTGTAATTGTACGTGAAATTGTATTTGTATTTGTAATTGTAATTGTATGTAAAATATTTGTAAAATTTTAATTGTATTACTGTGAAATGATTGTAATTGTAATTGTAATTGTATGTAAAATTCTAAATTTGTAATTGTAATTGTATGTGAAATTTTAAAATTGTAATTGTAATTGTAATTGTATGTAAAATATTTGTAAACTTTTAATTGTATTAATGTGAAATGATTTTATTAAACTTTTTAAATTTGTAAACTTGTAAAATTTTAAATAATTGTAAAATAATAAATCTAGAATAATATGAATTTTTGCAACATAATAAAGTTTAGAAAATAATGCAATTAAATTAATGTACTTTAGAATTATTATTATTTTACTACGATCTTACATACAGAAAAAAAGAACTTTATACAATACACCATTGTTTTTGAGATCAACATAATTGCAAATTATCAAGTGAAATATTGATTTTAGCATTAACACAATGCAAACTACCAATTAATTCAGAATACATATTATAATGTTTCGAAAAACCCATCTTAAAAAGTATAAATATTGATGAAATAACACATGTGCCATATCACTCTCGGTTCTCATGATCACCCTCATTATCTTCCAGCTCGCATGGCATGATAACACTATTGTTCTCAAAAATATGTTTTGATCTAGGTTCATGTCTCAATACAAACCACCAATCCCTATCCAACACATCTAGGTAAAAAAACACCTGGTTGTAGTGTTTAGGGAAAGCATAGGGCTCCTTAGCTTCATCCCACATATTTTTAGAGTTGATACATATCAGCCTACTATCGCGATCTTCCTTTACGTTATTCTGATCAAAGGTGTCCCACCACTTGCACCTAAAAGTAACACATTGGAAATAAGAGAAATCCACTTCAATGATCTCTTGTATCTTTCCGACGTAACCTAATGTCCCTCGTAATAGGTTTTGATCATGGTGGCTAAATCGACTAGATTGATCAAACTCGACTTCCACTCCATAGTCTTGTGTGATGTTTCCATCATCGACATTTTCGATGTGAAAATGGTGTCCATATGCCAACATAGATGGGAACAAATGCACCTATAAAAAAGTTAAAAAATCATAGTGTCATGTGTCTTATAATAACCCAACAGTTAAAATATGAAATATATATGTATTTATATTTTAAAGGTGCATTATTAAGTTTCAAATGTATATATAAATTAAATAGATTATTACCGAGTTGCTGCACGCAATCCCTACGTTTAGCACATCCTCTTCAACATGCGGGTAACGACTAGTTGCACCGTATTTCTCTCTGACTTGGTCAGCAACCAAACTTTTGGGGCATATTTTTGGTATATTTTCCTTTAAATGATCGAGATAAGGAACACTTCTACCATTCAACCGTTTGAATTATTTCCTGTCACTATCCCATTTCATCCTCTTTTGTTCGTACAATGCGACTCACAGTTATGTCACTTCGGAATTGTAAAGAACGAATTTATTTATTTCTTCAATTTCCGCATTCATTGATGAAATCAAACGAACATTATATAGTATATAGATATCAAAATACACATTATATCGAAGTTCAACATGAATATTTACTTTGTGTAAATTTGAAAAATTATAAGTCGCTTACTCTTTATCAAGTGATTTTTTCCACTCGTTTGGAGCAACTCCCCTTCTCTTTTGTCTTCATCCCTTTCATCATCCAAAATCACCGCACCTGGTCTGTTGTCGATCTGCTTGATGTGCTCATTGGCATAATAGAAAGACTCATACAATATGTATGCCCTCTACCATAGACCCCTCGGGTTTTGCCCTTTGTTGAACAAAATCTTCCAATTTCTTCATGTACCTCTCTAAGAAGAACATCCAATGAAAAGAAACCACCCCAACTAATTCAACCTCATATACTAGGTGGATTAGAAGATGAACCTGCAAGTCCATGAAACTCGTCGGCAATTCCTTCTCAAACATACAAACAATATCAACTATCTCTGGACGCCACCATGGAATGCTAGCCACATGAATCTCCTTTGACGTGATCCAACGTATAAATGCAGATAATTTATATATGGCACATCCTAGGTCTTGAGGGAATTCATGTTTCACACACCCAAGCATGAACAAAGGATAATGACACTGCAAAGTTATAAACACGTGCAATAATATACAAAATTAATTATGTTTTATGATCCCTACATGGGACAAAATTTATTAATATAACAAATAATAAAATCATGCTTTTGGCATTATACGTACTCTTAGAATATTCAAATGGTCATGTTATTTCAACCCCGACAAATGGTCATCCACGGTGAAGCAGTGTTGTAGTGAAGACCCGTATGAAGATGCCACCCTCACTCCCATTATAACTTCCTTTGCCAAAGAAAGATCATTTTTTTTTAAAATCCATGGGACATCACCTTCTTTGAAATACCATGAATTAGAGGGACCAACACTTGCCTCTGATCCTGTACTTTCTAATCATCTTGGCCAATGTTTCTTTTTAGTTTTTGAAGTAATAAGATCTTTGATCTTTCCTAACAACCAATGTGTCACTTTGTGTCGATGATATGTTCCTCCGTAAAGAAGATGAGACATTTTTAAATATATTCATGGGATCTAATAAGTGGATAATCTTAAGATGCTCCCAATATGGGAGGTTATAAAAGATAGATTTCTTTTTCATCCCAATGGGAAATTTCTCAACATAGGTGTCAAAGAATTCTGTATCATCGAACATAGGCTCCCCATTTGAATCGAACATTTCTATGAATTCCTTCTCCTTCTCTCTATCATATGCTCTAAGCCATTCAACAGGTGTCGTTATGAGAGGTATTTGGGTTCTCTCTCGTTTACCATTGAAAGTGGATGCTGCTCTTCTATAAGGGTGTTATTCTGGGAGGAATACACTAAAGCAATCATACACTGGCTTTCGTAGGTCCTTGGACCATCTAGCTTTCAGAGGAGGTCCACAAAATTTACATCCAAAATACCCTTTTGTTACAAGACCTGCGAGATTATTGTATACAATTTATATTCATGGCATGTTAAAGAATATCATGAAGATCAGAATAATTACAAAAAATTAAATAACTAATATGCGAAAGAATATTTTTACGTATATAAACAAATCAATAAACATGTAATTTACCAAAGAAAACTCCTAAGCCTGGATAATCATGTGTAGTGTAAGCACATATGCCATACAACGTAAAACTCCTCTCTACTGCAATGGGTCTTGATACATCATATATATTTATCCCATCCCATAATTCCTTAAATTCATCTACCAGTGGTTGTAAGTAGACATCCATATTATTCACTTTTCTTCTACCAAGGACTATGGAGCCAACATAAGATGTTCATTCTTCACAGATAACCATGGGGGGATATTTTTATTGATCACTACTACAAGCCAAACAGAATAGTTGGTGTTCTGGAGGGAAATTGGGAATATGGGTTGATGCCATCCATGCTATGTTGAGTTGTAGAATTTGTACTTCATCCTTGAATTTTTCGGGCCATGTATCCTCTATATGCTTCATGGCTATTGAATCAGCTGGGATTTGCATAACTCCTAACTCACTTCTGTGTGAGGCATGCCATCCATGAAACATATCTAATTCTTTGCAACAAAAGAGCCTTGAATCCTTGGGATTATAGGCATGTGCGTCAATATCTTAAAAGGAGGACCACATGATTTATTTTATTTATTTATCATACCTGTCATGCCCACATTTAGGACATATATTTTTTTCTGCATATTCTCCTCTATATAGAATACAATCATTTGGACATGCATGATATGATATGTACTCAACACCCAATATTTTCAACAATTTCTTTGCCTCTTCGCAGCTATCAGAAAAGACATTATCACTCGAAAGAACCTTATCTTTCAATGACCTGTAGTTTGTGATCATGGAAAATATTAATAAATGTACATTAA
This sequence comes from Pinus albicaulis, assembly GCA_034641835.2. Taxonomy (NCBI): domain Eukaryota; kingdom Viridiplantae; phylum Streptophyta; class Pinopsida; order Pinales; family Pinaceae; genus Pinus; species Pinus albicaulis. The sequence continues at coordinate 579,270,036 of CM076575.1, read as the reverse complement.
TGTCGATATAATTATTAACGTTCATAAAATTGACCATTTTTAATGTTCATTGTGTATTGATTATATTTCTCAAATTTATATAAGGGAGAACTTTATGGTAACTTGCCTCATAATTTCTGAGAAACATGCATTCAACAAGCCAAAATTTTCTTTCAAGTTGTATAGTAACATTGTTGTCCCCAACTGGGTAGAATTTGACTGACCGCCAGGTCCAAAGAGAGGGGTGGTGGAAGAAAATTTAAGGCTTTTGAAAAAGGTGCCAGCAATATGAGCGTCATCCCCTAGCTGATCATCATTTTGGAATGCATCTAACAACATTGTCTCCATGGCAGTCGTATCCCTTAAGTAATCATCGATACCAACCTCTATTTGATTGCCTCCATTGCCAGCTTGTGAAGAACTACTATTGATGTAGTCATTCCCAATTGGTGAATCTGGATGTAGTGGGAATTGAGTTGGTGGTTGATTCAACCATTTTTGGTATCGTTCCTCTTCTAGTTTTTCTTTTAATTCAGTCTTCTCTCGATTTGAAATTGTTGTAGGGTGCAACAGAAGATGGTAGGTAGGTCGCTCATCATCACTAGAATCCTAATAATTTTAAAAAAATATTTGAACATGATTAGTACAAAATATATGATATCAATTAGTAAGCACGTTGACAATATTGCATGATTAATTGGTTTGATGTTGAAATAATTACATTAATCAATATACCAAACAATTATGATTATTACCATCATTGTCCTAGGATTATGGCTAGAATATGAAATATTGTTACAATTGGCAGGGTGAAGTGGCTGTCCATTTTCATCTACCAAATGCGCCTTGCGGTATGCTACTCTTGATAAGAGTTTCCGATGTTTTGGAGTTGTTTGAATATTTTTTACATTTGAACTCGATTCTGAATCTGTATGAAATTGAAAATTTGTATACATTATAAATTGAATTAAGTTGTGCATGATTGACATGGATAAAAAACATTAATTCAATTAGATAATGAAAATATAAATAAAATCTAAAGTAAATATTATGTCTCGAGATGGATAGGGAGAACTCTATGATGGACTTTGAGAAATATTATGGAATGAGCTGGATTTTGAAGAATTGTCCATTCGATATAATTATGATATTTTCTCTCTGCATTTGAGAAAAACTAACAACAAATTTTGGTGTACTCACCTAAAAGTAATTTTGGTGCCTTAAAAATGGAATTCTTGTTATTGGTGGTAATGTATAGATAACTGCACCGGTGCATTTTAGTTACTACATACCGGTGCCATGTTATCAATGGACGCATCAGTGCGGTGCTATTAAGTGGCACATCAGTGACGAATAACCGCAAATAAAAAAATCGGCACTCTATTTTTTTAAGTGAAAAAAAAAGCGATAAATGGAAAAATGGGCAGCAAAATATTTTCGAAAATCTAATTTCATAAAACAATTCTTTAAATACAAAACACTTTTCATTATTTCACTATTTTTGCAAAAATGTTCAGCCAAAGATTTGTAGGAGGCATACCTGGAGCAAGAGAGCACGAGAGCAATGTGGAGTAGCGAAATACATTAGAACATAAGTATTCAGACAATGAGAATTCCAAATCTCTGGAGATTCAAACCCTATAGCATAGAATTTCAAACGATCTCGTGATTAAATTTTATTGTTTTTTTTACTTTTTTCTACAGTTTTTTTTACATATTAAGTAAAAAATTTCAATTTTTTGTTCATTTTCAGAAGAAAAATAAATAAATAAATCCATTTTTACCCTAAACCCTTCATTATTTTTGTTTCTGCGGAAATTCTGCACTTTCTTCTCCCTGTTTCTGTGATTTCGGAATTGGGGCTTTTCATTTTAGATTTATAGGGTTTGTATTGCTATATATATTCCTATGACATCCAACCCATGGGACGACTTGCATAGTTAGATCCCAATCCATGTCGGTCCTTGCGTGAATTGAAAAAAACAATTTTTTTTTAATCGGTGCGCCCAACGTAACCTAGCGCACCGATGCGCTGGATTATCTAAGTGTACCGTGAACGTATCGTTTGATAAAAAATTTAAAAATGAATTTTTTTAATCCATGCGCCATATGTAAAATAGGGCACTGGTGCACTATTTCATTATGGTGCTCCGTGAAAGTACTGTTTTGCAAAAACAATTTTCTTTTTTGTTAATTGGTGCACCATGTAACATATAATGCACTACATCGGGTCTCCTAATCGACAGAAAGCACCATAAGGTGGTCCCTTATTTGCGTGAGGCAATTATAAGAATAGGCCGCACCGCCCCCTCCATGACACCATATGCTACAAAAAGTAACACTAGACGATTTTTAATATTTGTCTGTGTTAATCGATGCGGTGGTTGACATGTAACACACCGATACTCGTTTCAATAGATCATCGTACGATGTTTTATACTGTTTGGGTGGTGTGTTTATAAGACCACCACACATCGAAATTAGTGCGTACACCATGAAAAGCGCACCAGTTTCTTGATATATTTTTTTTAACTTGAAAAGTTGACAATTTATTTATAAAATATATTAATTAATGATATGGTATAGGTTTCATATTGATAAAGAAATGACTGAAAAGAGATCAAGTAACAAAAATACTGATAACACATCAAGAAAAACAAAAAATGAAAGTTCTTTGTAAATTCTTTACAAAAAATATTATTTTTGAAGTATATGGAAGTTTAACTAATATGTATTGTTTACTGTGTATCATGCAGAGCCACAAAATGATGAAGCTCGATAATATTATTTTTGATCTAGGACCAGAAGAGCGTAAAATCTTGATGGAAAATTTGCAAAAGGATGAATCAGGTGAATGAAAAAATACTATCAATCCAATATGAGTTTCTTTTTTTGTTTTTCATTAATAATATACTTAAAATTATTAGATAACATATTTCAAACAATCTATTAATTCACATCTGTTTAATGTTCTATAGGGACCAACAAGTCAAAAAAGGAATGTTGTTTTGAGAAAAGAAAAAAATGGAACATGCAAATGAAAATGAATTGCTCCTTAGCTCATCTGGAGTGGTGCTGGAGGTTAACGAAAATGGGAAATTTTTTTACAAAAGTTTAAGGGATCTAGTGGAACGAATGTATAGATGTTCTTTCCACTTACAATACAAAAATCAATCTAATGATTCAAAGAACCAAATTTATCTAAACTACAGGAAATGTTTTTATAGAATTGGTCAATGAGACATATCATAATTTTAATAGCAAAAACGTACAACAACAAAAAAGAAGAAATGAAAAAAGTAATATTTCTTTAAATTTTTTTCTAGAATTATTTATAAATATCACTTATGTTATATTAACTTTCTATATATCAATATAAAAATTAAATAGTTTATTGTCATGTTATATTTTCTGGAAGATTACGAAAATATCAAAAGATGAACGAGCTGATATCAGAAATATACTAGTAGGAATGTCTAAAAAGGTGTATAAGGAGATAGTCAAAGAAATAGACAAAATTGCATTGTAGGAGGAGCCATCTCAACAACAATGTGCTTCAAATATAAGATGTAATCATTGAATTTTTCAATCATTAGGTACGATAAATAAACAATTTAGGATTAAATATTAATTTTCAAGTATTTCCTTGCAGAAAAGAAAAGAAAATGGAACCCATTCAGCACATAAAACAAGACGACAAGGAAGAAAATAGTTGATATCTAAGTTTGTGAGTAATTGTTACTTCCTTATAACAACTTAAATAGATTTCATTTTTTTAATATTTTAAGTTGTTTTACAAAAATCATCATTGAATGTCTTCAAATATGTGCTAAAATACAAAGAAGAACCATCAGACGAATTGATTGACATTGTGCTAAATATGGGTTGTGAGTATATGTTGGCATATTGGAAATTAATTGTGGAATTTGTAAGCATCTATCGATCTTGTTTTACTAAGCTTTGTCTATAATTAGTAAAACAAATAAATATTTTATATTAAATATATTATTTGTTATGGGGTATAAAACTTGCAGGAAACAAACTATGGAACTACGTTAACAGATGAAATCTTGCAATATGACAAAGTACATATTTTTGAAAAAATGTGTATATTTTATGAGTCAATTGTTGCTATGGTATGTCATTTCTTTTCGATTTACATTGATGTATATGATTTAATATTACAATTTTTATTATTCTCACCAATGTATATACACTGATTACAGTTTATTTTTATGCTTGTAGATGGAAGGTGAAGAAGAAGAAAACAATCAACACTGCGAAAAAAACATTCCTGAAAATAACCCAAGTTATGGAAGTAGCTCGAGCAGTAACAACAGTTCAAGCGAAGAATGATGATCATTATGTTTGGATATCAAAGCAAGGCGTTGTATTTTTTGAAATATTTGTTTGTGAAATCATACATTTTGTTTAATGTAATGGACATAGTGTCCCAATTGAAAGACAGAGGGATACCAATAACTATCCAATTTTGTATGACAAAGACTATCTTATTCATATATATATATATATATATATATATATATAATAAAATATGTTTTAATTTATTCTATTGCATTCTCCATTGTCACTCTGAAATGTAACATCGGTGATTAAATTTATCGATGATTAAATATTATAATGAAGAGATGTGAAATCTAATGATATGATATAACAAATTAATCCAAACATCACATTCAAATGCACTAATAAAATTTTAATTGATATGAATACTGTTATAAGATATGTGTCGTCTTTTGATGAATAATGAATTTAAAAAATTCACAATAATTATAATATGATACAACAAGTTAATCCAAACATCACACTCAAATGCATTAATAAAAAATTAATTAATATGAATACTGTTATAAGATGTGTCAACTTTTGATGAATAATGAATTTAAAAAAATCATAATAATTGCACTATCACAAGTCGATGTTTCTAAAAAATACAAAATGAACACCAGTGCATGTCAATTAATGTACACCAGTGCGTTTGTATGATACAATGCACCAGTGTGTTTCTACAACCTATGGGCACCACACAAATACCAATACCAATTATAAATCTCGGTGCATTTGTGCGATACTGCGCACTGGTGCGTTTATGTGAGACTACGCACCGGTGCATTTGTATGACCTATGGACATCACACAAATACCAATACGAATTAGAACAATCAATGCGTTTGTATGATACTACGCACCAGTGCGTTTCTATAAGACTATGTATCGGTGCGTTGATACGATCTATGGGCACCGCACAAATCCCAAGACCAATTAGAACGGCCTCGTGCATTGTATCACCAACACTGCATCCAGTGCGGTTTTAGACCTTGATGGCCCGGTGCATGCACCTTCGACCGCCTTGAGCCACCATCCAGATGACACGCACCAGTGCGTTGACAGCTTAGTAGCGCACCGATGAAAAAACATCCATAATAACCTCTAGCTGCCCAATTTTTTTAGTTGTGTTTAAATTTCTTTAAAAGCTCCACCAAAACCTCTGTAATTGTAAATGAATGTTGTAGAAAATGTTTTTTTGACAATTTTGGCCAATTTTATAACACTAAAAACCTCCTTTATAACCTCCGCTAGAGGGTATTTTCCTTGTAGTGCATGCATCGCGTTCAGGAATAGTGCGGACATGTCAAGGTTGGGCGCGACTCGTACAATAGGTGATCCGAGTGACCCTGCTGCATGGCAGCAGGTCAAGATGGGAAAACGTGTGCAGAGAGTGACCCCGGTGACCTCGGTGGCATGACTTTTTGATAGACTTCAGAATTTATATTTTGAAGGTAAATTTGAGGTTTCCAACATATTGGAGTGTTGTTGGGAGGGATTGTTTCCTGACTTAAAACACAAGTGTTGGACTGGATTGGCAAGGTGTGCAAGTGGGTGCAGCCTTTGGAGAATTCATGATGATTTGGAGATACTTGCAGCCTTTGGAGACTTCATATTATAGTAGTCTTGGAATATCTGATTCATTGATGAGTTGAGGTCAGGATATTTCTTGACTTTTATGCATTATGGGATGCATACCTTAGACACATTATGGGGTGTGTTTGTGAGGAGTGATTTGATGGATATGGTCGAGACATGAAACTTTGGAGTTTGATGGAGTTGCAACGATGGGGATGCCATGGTAAGGTACACTTGGGCATGGGTTGAGTCATTGAGACTTAGGCACACTTTTGATAGACATGGTGGCTGATTGATCTAGGATAATTGGCAACACACGGATGGATGATGAGGCAAGGTTGGGCTTGCCCCTTTGATAGATTTGATATATGGCATATTACAAATGAGATGGAGGTTGCTTCATGGACCTGGATATGGCACATTGAGCATTGGATTTATGGGAGGAGTTCTTGATTGATTTGAGGAGGACCTCTCACACATGGATGATGCTGCTTGGATGTATGTGACTGATTTTGTAGCACCATGGACATTAGCATCATGGACAACATATTACGGATGGATGAGGACTACTTCATGGACATCGATATGGCTTGTTTGATACTTGATGGACAACATGTTGCGGATGAGATGAAGGCTACTTCATGGACCTGAACATTGCTTACTTTAAATTTTTATGGAGATTGGATGGATTCTTGATAGATTTGATGATGTGACATGATGTTAGAGAAACGACTGACGAAACATGAGGAGGTGCATTCTCATGGATTGGATGATGGGTGGATTGGCCATCCGACTAGTTTGAGTCATGGGAGCCGACAATGTAAGGATATATGTTGGAGTTGTGTTGGAGTATCATAGTAGCATATTCACATGATATTGACAATATATGATGGGTCGACACGATATATGTTGCAGTGATAGTATGTAGCTTGAGTTGGAGAAATTGAATTTCCACGATGGAGGAAGCATGTGGAGATTGCGACAAATATCGTTGATGATCATGGATTGAGGAGATTTTCCCAGGGGCACTTTTATGGAGTCATGAGCCTTGATGGTTTGTGCGATATTGGAGCAGAGATGGGTAGCATGGGTATTTTGGAGATGTTGGAGCTATTGACACTTTATGATGATGATGATGGAGTTATCGAGGATGAAAACCTTATTTAGAGTGGGGGAGGATGTCACACCCTTGAGTTAGAGTCGCGAGCGACCGACTGGTGGCGGGTGTGATGGGCGCCCACTTGGGTATGTGCGACGGGTGCACCCATAGTAGTTAGGCGAGTTGTGTGGAGCTCGAGCACATCGTGTGTTTTGGTGAATGAGATGAGCGATGCCGGGTGTGGAGTACTGAAAAGGTATGATTTTGTTGATTACTTTAATGACTTTTTAATACAATTTGTGAACCTTTTGTATCATGGATTTGGAAAGTCATAAGGAACTATCACAAAACATGTGAGAATCGATGTGTATAACTTAGCCACTGATAATGGTTATTTTCTATACAGGGAAAGAAGAAAACGAAGAGTTGCCGCTCTAAAGATAAGAACGAAGTGGGGATAACTCCTGTCCCTCTGGATGAGAACCGAACGCAAACATAGGGAAACAAGATCAAGGTGAATCGGCTCGGGCAAGAAGGAGAGGACACCAGCTCAGCGCAATAGCAAAGACAGGATGAAGAGTTAACTGTTTGGCGAATCCCTCAGGATCGAAGATCCTGAGGGATCGCTGCTTTATTTATCTAGCTGCTTGGACATCTCCGCCATCGTCCTTATAAAAAGAGACAACACTGTTAGTTTAGGGCGAGATAAGATACGTTTTATGTAATCTTCTGTAGAACATCAGATTTGGGTATTAAGCTTTGTTGAGAACTGGTTCGATGTATTTTTGATCAATGTATTAATGAAAGCCTGGTGATTATTCCATCTTCGCGTCTGCGTTAACCTAAAGCGGTGCATCCTTGGAGGCTAAGGGCCCGGCCCCGAAAGACACTTGCTTCTGTACCATTACAGCTTCGTTTCTGTGTGGTTTGTTTATTATTGCTATTCGATTATTTGATATGCTTTACAAGTTCATATTACATGCTCTGTTCCAGTTTGAATCATTGAAGTTTCTACAGCTAGACTTGTGTGTTAGCTCCGCATTGCGTTATTATTCCTTTCAAGAGTTAATCGCATATCCTTACTGTTATGTTACAGAGCTGTTATATTAACATTTGTGTTGTGTGCGTTTCTACTGAATCAGTATTGTTCCATAATTCATTAATCGTTATTGCTGTTCCATTAATATGATTTGTGCAATTCGCCTTTAGAATGATAGAATGTTCCTTGATTGCAAAGAGTGTATAGATTGAGTTTGATTATAACCCGCGGGACTTAGTATTCACTTGCTGTTCCATTTTAGAGTTGCTGTTCCATTTCAGAATTGTGGTTTAATCCTTTATTTCCTTTGCTGATCTATTTATCTACATTTGATGGTTTGCTGTGAGAGATGATCTAAGACTGTAGTGAGCAGTATCAGTCACTGTTTAGCTCCCAGGCTTGTGATCTATGCTTTAGTTCTTTTCCATCAGTTTCTGAAGGGATGGTTTATCATTACCGAACCCTTGACTGATGAGTTATTGAGTTTCCTGAGTGTGTGATTTATTTCTTTAAAGTAATTTGATTTCAGTTAAGCATCCGTTTACTCTTGTATTTATTAAGCACTGTACTACTTGCATTACTCTGACGAATGAGCCTCGGATTGAGTCACTCTTTGCAATGACAAAACGCTCTCGGGTTGACATATTAATGTGAGGTGATTAGAGGTGAAAGAGACCCTTTTTATAGCTCTACATTTTGGCGCCGTTGCCGGGGAAAGAGTGTAGCCATTTGTCTTTTTTTCAAAGTAGTGTACAAGCCTGCTAGGGAGGAGTTGGATCCTAAAAACGGAAGGTAAGAACCTACGTGCAGAGCATGTAAAAGACCTGCTCATTATCCGCTTTCCTAACAGATTTTTTGTTGCTTGTTTGAATAGAAGTTCGTAGTTTATTTTTGAGTGCATGACTAAGCAGAAAAGACCAGAAAAGAATATCAAACCCCCATCCAAACCTGAAAAAGCTAAGGGGCCGGTGACCCTTGGCCGAACGACCTTCATAGACGAAATCTATAAGAAAACAGAGTCTCAGCCATCGGTAGGCTTCAAGAAAAACAGTTCCAAACCGCCTACTAGTTCCCTTCAGGCCACAGGATCACCATCTGTAGCCTGTGCTGAGGTGCATAGTCAAACTGAGGAGCAGGACTTTCAAGAAGTTGAAAATTCCACTCCAGAATTATTGCAGGAAGGGAACTCTAGCAACTTTTGCAAAGGAGAAGGAGAAACAGGGGAAACCAAGGAACCAAAATCTCCTCTTGAAACAAATCAGTCATTAGATAGCCCAGATAAGGGGAGTGCTGCGAAAGTTGTTGTTGAAGAGATTCAATCTCCTCAAACACCTGGTATTCCCATTATTCCAGATAAAGGAAGCGCTATTAAAAAGATCCCTGTCAAAACCGTTCCCACCCAACCTAGGAATACCCTCCTAGATATCCCAGAAGGTTACTGGCATATATTCGATCCCATGGCTAAAAACCAACCAAACGCTCAAAACCAGCCAAACACTCAAACCTCTACATTACAATATCCTATAGTGGATTCTGCAGCAAATGCACCCATGAAAGCTATTCCTCTTCAGCATATCCCCACATTTCACGGACTCACATCAGAAGATCCGGATGCATTCCTATTTGAATTCGATGTGTTATGTCGGGGGTATGATTACACCACCGATCCCCAAAAATTGAAATTATTCCCCTCTACATTGAAAGGGGCTGCTTTAAGATGGTTTATGGGGCTAGGTGGCGGGGTTATCAACAATTGGGATCAAATGAAAGAATCCTTCTTAAAGAAATACCAAGATTATTGTAGGTCTAGAGAATTAAAAGACGAAATATTTCAGATGATAGCCAGACCAAATGAAACATTAGAGGAGTATGTGGAACGTTTTCAGTATAACTTACAAAGATCTCCTTATGCATCGCTACCTTTACCTGATAATGTGTTAAAAACTGCATTAATGAGGGGTATGAAGGAACAATGGATTGAAACATTAAACATTATGGGCAAAGGGGAAATTTATCAAGAGAATTTTACTGACATCCTTGACTTATGTATCAGGAGTTCGAGAGGCAGCACAAGAATAAAACCGGCAGAATATGATCGGTTTGCAAGAGATAACAAAGTATCAGCAGAAGGAGTAACACGTGTAGAAATTGGAAATTTATTAGAGAATTTTAAAACTGATATTATGGGGACACTAACTACACAACTTGATATTGTGCAGGCTAAACAGAAGCAGCTGGAGGCAGAACAGAATTTGGCAATCTTCTGCCCCCGATGCAGAAAAAAACACAGCCACAAGGAGTGTCCATTAGATAAAGTCCAAACATGCGCCATCTGTACAAAAGATCACCTTACGGAGAGCTGCCTCTCACTTCCTGGATTGAAAGCAGTATATAAGGAAGCAGAAGAAGAACCAGAATCGGTGAATTCAATCAACCAGCGCCGCCCGTGGCAGCCAAGACAACCTGGTATGTTTCCGGACCCAACCTCTTTCTTTCAAAACCCACAGTATAATGCTCAACAGTATGGGATGTGGCAAAATCAATCTCAAACCCCATTTACAAACTGGTCACCACAATCATTTCCTTCTCCAAATCCATGGCTGAATCAAACAAGCCAAACTGGTTGGCCAAATTTCCCTTACACTCCACCATATTGGCAAAATGGCCCATATCCTTCACAATGGACTCCCTCTACTTCACACAGTTCACCCTGGCAGACAAGCTGGCAAAGACCAATGTACCACCCAGCTGGAACTATTCCGCTCCCTCAACCTACTTTGCCAGCTTTACAACAAAATCCCCAGTCTAACCCGAGACCGCAACTCCCAGCCCAACCCGATCCCAATCCAAACAACAGGCAGGTCCAATCTATTCAAATCATAGAATCACCAGAACTAGGACTCGACCTGAGGGAGTGCAATGATCTTCAGTTAAGATCTGGACGTATAATTGAAACTGAGGGAGATAAAACAGTTCATATTGAAGATCAGTTACCCAGAGAACATCAGCCACAACAAGAGGATGTAAATAAGCAACAAACTCATAATCAAGCAACCACATCCTCTCCCCCGTTCCCAGAACGATTAGCCATACCTCGATCCATACAATATCCTGACTTCGACATTCTGGGAGAATTACAAAACTTGTACATAAAAATTCCATTCCTCCAAGCCATTCAAGACATTCCCATATACGCCAAAACCATAAAATAATTGTGCATAAAGAAACCAAGGAGGAATATAACAAACAATCCAAGAGTCCAAGTAGTCGGCACCTTATCTGACCTATTGTCGGGAAGAGAAACACCCCCTAAATATGAAGACCCCGGGAACCCAATTATAACTGTTCAAATTTATGGCCAGACCCTGCCTAATGCCTTAGTTGATTTAGGGGCTGCAATTAATATTTTAACAACCACAACTTGCCAAAAGCTCGGCATTACATCTGTAGAACCCACCTCTACTCTGTTAGAATTGGCTGACCGATCTGTGGTTAAAACAGAGGGCACTCTACATGATGTCATGGTCTCTGTAGAATCCTGGGAGTATCCAACTGATTTCCTGATAATTAATCCAAAAACCCGACTTGATGGACACCCGCTAATTTTAGGTAGACCTTGGCTCGCTACTGCCGATGCCTACATTTGCTGTCGGCAGGGAAATATGACCATAACCAGAGGACCAAATAGCAAAAATTTAGTTTTATATCCTCCAGCGCAGCCAAGTGTCACAATGATTAAAACGAATAAGCACCCTGTATCATATCTTACTGATAACATTAGATCTCCATTAACTATACAAGAGGCACTCGATTTCAAAGATCAAACAGAAGACGATGCCATTAATAATTTCATTACTCAAACTGAAACTCGCACACAATGTCACATGATAAAAGCAGCATTTGATAATGAATTAGAAGAAGATCCCCTGAAAGATATTCATGATCAAATAATACCTGTCACCTCTGTTGCAAATAGTAAAACTGTGGAAATTGCACCGGGGAAAACTTTAAACATCAATGCTAATCTCACACCGGAACAAGAAACAAAGCTCATCCATCTGTTAACAAAATATCAAGAAGCATTTGCATGGGACTACCCTGATATGAAAGGAATCGATCCCCAGTTATGTACCCACCACATTTACATAGAAAAGGATGCCAGACCTGTGCGTCAGCCGCAAAGGAGACTTAATCCCCATCTAAAAGATGTTGTAAAAACTGAACTTCAAAAACTTTTAGATGTGAATTTTATCTACCCTATCTCTGATAGTAAATGGGTCTCTCCACTTGTGGTGGTACCAAAAAAGAATGGGAAATGGAGAATTTGTGTGGATTATAGAGAATTTAACAAGGCAACACAAAAAGATCATTTTCCTCTTCCTTTCATAGATCAAGTATTGGACACTTTAGCAGGGAAGAAGTTCTTTTCTTTCCTGGATGGCTTCAGTGGATACAATCAGATTCAGATTGCCCCTGAAGACCAGGATAAAACTACCTTTACTTGTCCCTGGGGAACATTTGCCTATCGAGTTTTACCTTTTGGCTTATGTAATGCTCCCGCCACATTTCAGAGGGCTATCCTTAGTATTTTTGCAGATTTAATCAATGATGGACTTGAAGTTTACATGGATGACTTTACACCATACGGAGATGACTTTGATCCAGCTCTAGACACCCTAGAGAAAGTCCTACAACGCTGCATTGTTACTAGGCTTTGCCTAAGCAATGAAAAATGTTTTTTGATGATGACTGAAGGACTTATCCTTGGACACTATGTCTCAGCAGCCGGCATTCAGGTAGACCCGGCCAAAATCCAAATACTTTTGCTTATTCCCACTCCTACTACTCAAACAGAGGTACGCAGTTTTCTTGGATTTTCAGGTTATTATAGACCATTCATAGAGCATTATTCACACATTGCTGCTCCTTTATATGCACTGACTGGTAACGTTGATTTCCTTTGGACAGACAAATGTGACCATGCTTTCGAGGATCTAAAGAAGCTTGTATCCACAACCCCAGTCCTTCGAGGACCAAACTGGGACCTACCATTCCAGATATCATCTGATGCCTCAGATACAGCCATTGGTGCAGTCCTTGGGCAGGAAGAGGATAAAAAACCATATGCTATATATTACATCAGCAAAAATTTATCCTCTGCTGAATTGAATTACACTGTTACTGAAAAAGAATTTCTAGCTGTAATACATGCTGTCAATAAATTTAGACATTATATCACAGGCTACCCTGTTATCTTGTATACAGATCATTCTGCCATAAAATATTTAGCAAATAAGCGTGTCACAAATGCCAGAGTAACTCGATGGTTAATCTTATTGCAGGAATTCGATATCACAATCAAGGACCGCCCTGGCAAAGAAAACCCTGTAGCCGATTTTCTTTCAAGGATACCAAAATCAAGCGATGCAGCAGCAGTGGAAGATCAATTTCCGGATGAACATCTGTTTGCTGTTGCTGTTCAAACGCCCTGGTATGCTGATGTTGCCAATTACCTTGCAGTAGGTAAATTACCAAAACATTTAACCCCTAATGAGCGTAAGAAGATTATTCAGAAAAGTTCTCGATTTTCGTGGATTGGAGGTTATTTGTTTCACACAGGAGCAGACATGCATATCAGGCGATGTGTTAGAGAGGATGAAATATTTGACATCCTAAAAGCCTGTCACGATGGACCATGTGGGGGGCACTTCGCTGAGCGTAGGACTGGACATAAAATATTGCAGACAGGATATTACTGGCCTACGATCTTTAAGGATGCAAAGAAGTTCGTCCAAGCCTGTGACAGTTGCCAGCGAGCAGGAAGACCTGGTCAAGCTGATGAAATGCCTCTGAAACCACAGTTAGTCATCGAACCATTCGAACGGTGGGCCCTGGATTTCGTTGGACCCATCAACCCTTCATCAAATCAGAAAACATATATTTTGGTGGCAACAGAATATGTCACCAAATGGGTTGAGGCAGAAGCATTACCAAGAGCCACAGAGGACTCCGTCATACAGTTCCTGTTCCTTTTGTTTGTTCGTTATGGCCTTCCTAGGGAAATAATTACAGATGGAGGACCACAATTTGTTGGGCATAAATTAGCTGCAACACTTAACAATTATCATGTCTAGCATAAGATCACTACTCCATATCACCCACAGGCGAATGGGCAGGTAGAAAGTAGCAATAAGATAATAGAATCAATCCTAACGAAAACTATTGCATCACATAGGCGTGACTCGGCTACCCGACTACCTGAAGCACTCTGGGCCTATCGAACCACATGGAGGAGCACCACTGGTTACTCACCTTATCAACTAGTGTTTGGAAAACAACCTATTTTTCCCATAGAATTCGAAATCCAAACACTGCGAACAGCACAGGAAGTTGGCCTAGATCTAAGCGAGGCACAACTCAATCGACTACAGCAGATCAATGAATTAGACGAAATTCGGCTCTCTGCACTACAAAATACAGCATTAATTCAACAGCAGCGAGCCAAATGGCATGATGCGCTCATTCAGAACAAAGTCTTCCACGAGGGAGACTGGGCTCTGTTATACGATTCTCGGTTTCAGGACTTCCCTGGAAAACTTCAGACTCGATGGTTGGGACCATACGAAATCCAGAAGGTACATGACAATGGAACTCTTACTCTAATCACTATTGACGGTTCTGGATATGCATTCAAGGTAAATGGCCACCGAGTCCGTCTCTACCGTAAACCACTTACTCGGGAATCCTTCTGCCAGCAGATACGCCGAGATACTGATCTGAAGATCTTAGGAGAAGAAGAGAAATCTTCCTCACCTGTAATTCATTAAGGGTCTATTTCTTTTTGCAAATTGTACATAAAGTTTTTGTTTTTGAGTGATTCTTGTACATAAGTTTGATTTGAATAAATTCTTGTCATTTTGCTGTTCCTTTTTCTTCCACAAAGTTTGATTTTTGCTCTTCTAATAGCATATGTATGTTTTTTTATTTTGGTTTTGCTTGTTCTGTTGTTCCTTTTCTAAAGGAACAGCATTCGGATCTCTGCTGTTCCTTTTTCAGAAGAACGATATTGTTACGTCTATCGCTGTTCCTTTTTGGTTACCATTGTTCCTTTTCCTTCAAAGAAACAACGTTCTTTTATTTCTGTGTTGACTTTTTCAACGAAATGGCATATTGAGTGTTTAGTATGATTGCCGTTCCTTTTCCCAAAAGGAACGGCATTTGCAGTTTTGTTCCTTTTTCTATTATCCATCGTTGTTGCTTTTTCAACGGAACACCATCCGCATACTTTTGATCTCTTTGCTGATTTAAATTGAGGATGCTTTTTCCCGTCTTCTTTCTAGTCTTCAAGCTTCAGCTATGTATTTGTGCGATGAAATATAAAAACACAGCATACCGAAAATCTGTAAATCATAAATCGCTATATCTATAAGGCTCTGCATTAATAAGAGGACAGATGGAAGGACATACTTATTTCTTACCTTTTGTGACATGGTTTTACTAATGTTGCCCTGATTAGTTATCTTTATCATGCTGATTCCCTTAAAAATCTTTTTATTAGTACTTGGGAATAAGAGCAAAGAGTTTATATCTTCCTATTGAGATAATAAGACTTCTTCCACCATTCCTACTCTTAAGGAGTGCTGAACCACCCTTTGTGTATAAATAAGGAAAAGAAAAAGCATGTCAAATGTCAAATGCAGGATAGGGGGTCTCATCGAGAGCCAGCCTACCATGATCATGAGGATGGAAGTGAAGTGGCATTCCCATTCTGGCCACCACACCAGGGATATGGTCCAAAAGGTGTATCAAAATAAACAAACCTTGGAACAGGAGGTCTCATTAAGAGCCGGTCTGCCCACGTTTCGCTCTTTCCTCGTGAATGGCATTATGGTTAACTGGTCACCAAGCCAGCATAATGGTCTACATTCTGACATAATAACAGTCCTAAGTATACACACAGGATCATGGTTCCGGGGGTGAAAAACAACTCTGCCAAGGTAATGGACACCTGTTGGCAGCAGAGTAATGTTAATGGTATCGAAGTCACCTTGCTTACACCAATAGGTAAGATATTAACACTCTTTTGTTTTCATATCCTAGGCACTAATTATATGTTATTTCCTGATTTATACACCGCATGAATATTTATCATTACCAATCATGGCAACGGAGGTGACCATGACCGCTTAAAATTGGCAAGTACGATACATGCCTATCCATCAGCCTCAAATCATAACACAGCAGCCTCAAATCATAACACGCGATCCATCCTCCGCCTCGATTTCGGTAATCTGTTGTCCTCTCTCAACATGGCATAAATTCACATGATGTTCCTTTCTGACTTGATTACAGACTGGGTGCCGCTCCATTATTTGCCGGCTGGGACAGCCTATCACACTGAGGGGGGGGGAGGTTAACCTCATCATTCCCTGTATTACGTGTCAATTCATCATTCGAAAAATCTGGTTCACGACGATTTGGCATGGTTTCACGGCATGGCATATTTTTATTTTTTCGCACAAGTTGTTTTTTGCTGCACTATTGCATACTCTGTGTTTTCTTTTGCGAAACCTTGCTCTCTGTGTTTCAAACCGAAAACGTTTTTTTTGCTGTTCCATTTAGAAATCACAACGAAATCATGGGGGGAAAGGCAATTCGTAGTGAGCCTCAACAGCTAACGATCTCTGCTGCTGCCCGAGAAATCCTGGAAAGAGCAGGATGGTTAAACTATTTCAATCGCTTACAAGAGGGTAATGAGACAGTAGCAATGGAGTTCTTGCAGAATTTACAATATGACTACTCCATAGTAAGAGGGAAACGAATAGCGGTCACTGATGCCATAATTGCAGAAGTCTCAGGACTACCAGCTACTGGACCGGTATGGACATTCAAAAAGGAACGATTACAGAAGGTCATCGACATCTTCCAGGATGAAGGCCAGCATTTGACAATCAAAGGGAAGGGAATTCTGCCAGCGACCCTAGGCGAACCCTGGACAGAGCTAGCAAGAATAGTACATAGCTACATTACTTGCGAAGGAAGAAAAGACGTGGTAAGACCACGACACCTTAAACTTTTAGCTGTTCTAAAACAGAAATGCTCTGTGAATTTACCGGCACTCTTAAACTCGTTATTGCATGATGCTGCCCAAAGTATGAAAAGGGCACAGCACGTAGAGGCAATTGTTAGTCACCACGGGTTAATTCGACTTTTTGTTAGTTATAGTCTTACCCAGCAGCAGAGCAGCTGGGAAAGACTCATTACACTGATTGAAGGGGGATCGACAGAACCATCCCCGAAACGTAGACATTCTATAAACCCACCAGAACAACCGGCAAGACGCAGAGAAAATGTTGCTAGTACATCACAACAACCAGAGACACACCAAGAACCCGCAAAGCGAAAGCATGTAGTTGATTCACCCGAGCAACCAGAGGAACCTAGGAAATCAGCTCGGTTAGCTCAGATGAGAGGAAGCATAAATAAACCCAGAAAGTCAGCCCGGTTGGCTCGAATAAGGGGAAGGCTGGAACAGCTTCAGGGAAGCACCAGCCAACCAGGAATAATTGAAGATGAGCAACCCGAAGAAGAAGTACCCGAACCTTCGGGAACAGAAAAAGAAGCAGAAACTGAACAGGAGGAAGAAAGGGGACAGCAGGAGAATATTCCATTACAAGACCTACTAAGAGAAGATGACTTGGCCGCCATCCTAGCCAATATGAGTAAATACGGGCAACCTTCTAGCTCAAAGAATCCCCACGACCAATTTCAAGAAGAGAACATGCCTATGCATGATGAAGAGGAAGAAAATACCGAACGGGAACAATCTGTTCCCATGTCACAAGAGGAAAGTCTAGAGGAAGAACCCCAGGAGGAAGAATCAGAACCAGTTGAGGTGCATACACCACAACAGCCGGAGCAGAGCAGTGAGGAAGAACCCCAGGAGGAAGAGTTAGCAACTGGTCATGATCCAGTCCACCATCGACAGACTGTCGTTCCTTCAAAGGAATCAATGGAAATCAAGAAGTTGAGGAAGGAACGAACTAAACTGTTAAACACGATAACCCAGCTCAGGCAACAAATTAGGATTTTGAAAAAGAACCAGAAGGTAAAGAGGAAAAAGAGGGCCAACAAACAGCCTGTTTTCCAAGACTCTGAGGATCCAGCTGTCGTTCCGATTAAGACAGAAAAGGATGATAAGGAAATTCAGACGGAGGCACCACCCTCAGGGGTAATCAGGGTCCTGAACTCCAAACAGCGTAACAAAAAGGTTCAGGTAAAACTCCCGGCCTCCACTGATGCATGGAGGAAAGATCCAAAGACAAAAACCTTGTACAAGATGGTGAAACAAGCACGGCAAGAAATGGAGCAACTTAAAGAGCAAACGGTTCCCCTAGAAAAATATGAAGAGTTGCAGCAGCAACTAAGGGATGTCAATCAATCTAAAAGACAGGTTTTTGAAGGATGGATGAAGGAACAAGAGGAAGTCACACAGGTAACTTATAAACTAGATACTACTATCAAACAGATGAATGACTTGTGTTCTTTATATAATAATGTTTTAGCATGTAGGGCTCCTGCTAAAAACTATGATCTGTTTCTATTAGAACGATATTTACAATTACAAATAAAAGCTGTTAAGGCAGGCACCCCTATACAGATCAACAATGTCAATGATTTTATCGACTGTTGTAAACATTATGGAGTGAAAGTCCAGAGATTGTTGTGTGAACTTTATTTACACGACCTTGTGTTAAGTCAGGAGACTGAATTGAACCCTGGTCCCTCCATTGGTGATATTCAATTCCAAGCATTCATTTCATTCGGGGCTAATCAGATTAAGTGGCTGAAAGCCTATGATACCTTCCAGAGTCAAGAAAATGGTCTAGATTTAAGAGTTAGGGCTGAGCCTAGGAACCCAGTACAGTTATGGACAGCTCATATAAACCACATAAGGACTCCAGGTGTCATTGTAACATTAGGGCCTATGCATGACGCACTCATTCAAGAGGGTTTAGAGTATTTCTTTTCCATCAAAGACTTGGCCATTAATGCAGCCAAATTTCGATATCGAATCTCTGATCCACACATCCAGCTCAGAGAACCATTTAAGTATGAGAACTTTGAGTTAGCCGCTGACCGTTTGAATCTCTATGGCCAGAGCCTTCTGAAAGCAGGGTCATCTTGGCTAGGGTATAGATTTCGCGCTCCAATTATTTGGCATCCTGCACATGGATACCAGGCCCTGTATGATATGCCCGAGGGGCAAGCAGGTCAGTTCTTTGATTATTTAATCACTCAACATGGTTGTAGGCCTCCGCATGAAACTCCTTCTCCAGCATACTCTCTCACTGCATTACATGTCAACTACAATGTTTTCATGAGGACATGAAACAAGGTAAGCAGGGGGGTGTGTGGAGTACTGAAAAGATATGATTTTGATGATTACTTTAATGACTTTTTAATACAATTTGTGAACCTTTTGTATCATGGATTTAGAAAGTCATAGGGAACTATCACAAAACATGTGAAAATCGATATGTATAACTTAGCCACTGATAATGGTTATTTTTTATACAGGGAAAGAGGAAAACGAAGGGTTGCTTCTCTAAAGATAAGAACGAAGTGGAGATAACCGTTGTTCCTCTGGATGAGAACCAAACGTAAACATAGGGAGACAAGATCAAGGAGAATCGGCTCGGGCAAGAGAGAGAGGACACCAGCTCAGCGCAATAGCAAAGACTGGATGAAAGTTAACTGTTTGGCGAATCCCTCAGGATCGAAGATCCTGAGGGATCGCTGCTTTACTTATCTAATTGCTTGGACATCTCCGCCATCATTTTTATAAAAAGAGACAAGTACTGTTAGTTTAGAGGGAGAGAATGGCGAGATAAGATACGTTTGATGTAATCTTTTGTAAAACATTCAATTTGGTTATTCAGCTTTGTTGAGAACTGGTTCGATGTATTTTTGATCAATGTATTAATGAAAGACTGGTGATTATTCCATCTTCGCATCTGCGTTAACCTAAAGCGGTGTATCCTTGGAGGCTAAGGGCCCGGCCCCGAAGGACACTTGCTTCCGTACCATTACAGCTTCGTTTATGTGTGGTTTGTTCATTACTGTTAGTTGATTATTTGATATGCTTATACGTTCAGATTACATGCTCTGTTTAAGTTGAATCATTGAAGTTTCTACAGCCAGATTTGTGTGTTAACTCTGCATTGCGTTCTTATTCCTTTCTATAGTTAATCGCATATCCTTACTGTCAAGCTACAGAGCTGTTCTATTGACATTTGTGTTGTGTGCGTTTCTAATGCATCAGTATTATTCCATAATTCCCAACTGTTATTGCTGTTCCATTAATATGATTTGTGTCATTCGCCTTTAGATTAATAGCATGTTCCTTGATTGCAAAGAGTGCATAGATTAAGTTGAATATAACCCGCGGGACTTAGTATTCATTTGCTGTCCTATTTTAGAGTTGCTGTTCCATTTCAGAATTATAGTTTAATCCTTTATTTCCTTTGCTGTTCTATTTATCCGCATTTGATGGTTTGCTGTGAGAGATGATCTAAGACTGTAGTGAGCAGTATCAGTCACTGTTTAGCTCCCAGGCTTGTGATCTATGCTTTAGTTCTTTTTCCATCAGTTTTTGAAGGGATGGTTTATTATTACCGAACCCTTGACTGATGAGTTATTGAGTTTCCTGAGTGTGTGATTTATTTCTTTAAAGTAATTTGATTTCAGTTAAGCATCCGTTTACTCTTGTATTTCTTAAGCACTGTACTACTAGCATTACTCTGACAAATGAGCCTCGGATTGAGTCACTCTTTGTAATGACAAAACGCTCTCGGGTTGACATATTAATGTGAGGTGATTAGAGGTGAAAGAGACCCTTTTTATAGCTCTACACCGGGCGAGTGCGCGCCCATAGCGGGCGAATGTGTCGAGGCGCCAGGCGAAGTCATGCGACGGAGGGCACGTTCAATGAACTAGCGCGTCAGTGTAGTGGTTGGGCAGGTTCGGCACGTCGGGTGCGGGACGCCGAGCCGACCCTGGTGACTCGAGTGACCGGAGCGACCCATGACAGGCAACACACTTGTGCGATGGACATATGAGCGTTGGTGAGTTTATATGTGGAGGGTCAACAACATATATGGTGGGAAGGTCGACTTACATTATGGCTAGGCCGATGTGTTGTGGAGGTGACCGGGCCGACCTAAACTTGGGTGAAGGTTCACGTTTAATGGCCAAACGAGACCACAAACATAATGTATATATTGGCGACGGAGGTGGATGGGCATCATCAAAAGTTTGGAGTTCAAGTTCGAAGGTCGGAGTCTGAAAGTGAACAAGAACAAGTCGAGCGAGTTTATGTGCCTGCAAGGCAGGCGTACGAACAGGTCGAGCGCTAGTCGGAGGTGCGTGTAGGAAGTGATTGCACAAACATGGGTAGAACAATGTAACGACGGACTGGGTAGAAGCGCGTGCAGACAAAGACCCGATGGGTCAGCTCGTGCAACACATTTAGGAATAGTGTGGACAGGTCAGTGTTGGGTGGGACTCGTGCAACACGTGACCCAAGTGAGCCGGTTGCACGGTAGTAGGTTAGGATGGGAAAACACGTGCATAGAGTGACCTCGGTGATCCGGGCTGCACGACTTTTTGTCAGACTTCAAAATTTGTATTTTGAAGGTAAATTTGGGGTTTCCAACATATTGGAGTGTTTAGGTATTGTTGCTCGGCTCAAAACACAAATGTTGGATTGAATCAACAAGAAGTGCAGTTGGCTACACGGACTTGGGAAAATTTGTATAATTATTGTAAAACTGTACATTGTTGAATTGTTATAAATTATTTGGCATACTTTTCGGGAGTTGGCCCTCCCAAATATGTATGGACATACTTGTGTGATGATTGTGAATGTTTAATTGATGAAAGATTAAATATTGAAGATTTATATTATTCCGCTACATTGTTAAAGAACACTTGATTTGAAAACCAGCCAAATCTATGCACTTAACTATTGCTAAAAAAATAGTGTAGTAGTGTCGCACTTGCGGTGATTGAAAGAGCACAACAAATATAGAGCTATAACAACATGGATTCTTGTGAAAAATAAAGACTTCTATCCATACGTCCCCAATTTCCCTTTTTAAAGTGGGTTGATGCTAAGGGCTTTGTTTCTCGTCAGCTTCCATTATGAGCCAAACTCCAAGGAAATAGAGAAATAGTTCGAACTGAAGTGATGGTTAGAAGTAATATGAAATCTTTGGAATGAGTGTGTAGTGGCTGAATTATGTTACAAAATGTTTCGGATGATCGTGGCCGCAGGCCTTGATGAGCAATGATGGAGCTCAACAGGATACCGAGGAGAGTGCCATCATCATCAAATTGTAGTGGTGGAATTGGGTTAGAAGTAATATGAAATCTTTGGAATGAGTGTGTGGTGGCCGAATTATGTTACAAAACGTTTAGGATGATCGTGGCCGCAGGTCTTGATGAGCAATGATGGAGCTCAACAGGATACCGAGGAGAGTGCCATCATCATCAAATTGTAGTGGTGGAATTGCCGCTCTCATAGATTGACCACAACCATCAATGATTATATAAGGTGGCATTAAACAAGGCAAATATACAATCAATGAAAAGGAGAATATATGTTTTGTCATTTCATTGGACTGAGGCTTATGTTTCCATTGGTTCATGTCTAAAATATATTACAGAGATTTTAAAATAAATGCTTCACCTTAGGTTTATCTTGGACATTATTAGAACAACTTCTTCCAAATAAATGTGGGGTTTATGGAATGTTAGGACTAAATATTGATATTCATGTTGTTTGATGGTATATTTTAGGAATATTTTGGAATTTGATGATTATTAGAAATGTTAATTGTTTAATCTCTTAATTATTATATTTTAAAATATTTCAGAAATCTACAATCCAACTATTGAATCTAAAAGCTTGAAATTTAGATAAGCTTGAGATTTAGATACTTAAGTGCTGATGAATTCTTTGGAAAGCTAAAAGAGATGAGGAGAGTAGAGGTGTCCAGCAGATTGAGATCCATGCTTATGACCATGCATTGTTGAACAGGAAACATGAGATCCATGCTTATGACCATCCATTGTTGAACAGGAAACATGATAGACGTAGTGCAGTAACCAATATAATGATTCTGTAACAATGGTTACAGGATTGCGTGAGAGTTACATGAACATCTGTAGATTTCATGACCAAACTGTTCGAGGCTGATGCTATTATTTCGGAAACCACCCATCATCAATTTGCTTCTGAGGGATCCAATCATTGTAAGAGCCAAAAGAACAGATTCACGGTCCATTCAATTAATGTGAGAGTGGTTCAGTTCATTCATGCAATATTATCATCCGTATGCATCCTTTTTTAATGCATGTATGACAGCATGAAATTATGCAAGGCCTTCTCAGGTTGACTTGCGCTGTTTCGGAACTGTTTGGTTTAACGTTATTCGTACTGCTTCAGCTTTAAAAAAAACAATTCCTTGCAGTTCCAAAATGCAACGTAAGTTGCCTGCAGTTATAAATTTTATGCAGGCCTTCTCAGGGTTGACTTGACTGTTTCGACACTGTTTGGTTTAACGTAATTCTTACTCTTCCAGCTTTCAGAAAAATCCTTTGCAGTCACAAAATGCAACGCAGGCTACATATAGTTATTTATGCGGTCAGAAATAACCTGAAGAGAGTTGAGTTGGATTTGGATGGTATATAAATTTGCTAAAATCACAAGTTTGAATTGTTAATTTGACTCAAAATTTTCTAAATGTTATATATATATATATATATATATATAAAATTAAAATCTCATTTCAAAAAACAAAATTAGATTTTAACCCAAAAAAATAAAAAATTTAGCCAAACAAAAACTTAAAAAATTCTCTGGTTAGGCAAGCACGTTATAAAATGTAAGGAAGTGACAACTAGTTAAGTTATAAATTCGTCTTAATCTATGGGAAGGCATAACATCAAGAGTTCAATGAACAAAAACTATCCTTAGATGCACAGGATCTGTCTGGAATAATTTGACAGTTCTGTGCTCACGTAATTCGAATGTTTTGAAATCTTCTATTTTTTTATTAAAATTCAGCAACATTCCTCGCCCTCGATACAATTGACATGAAACTTTGTTAAACCAAATAAAATGGAAAAGAGGTATAGGGTTCGAAGTGTAGTAAATATTAGTTGCGTCAGCAGCATCCCTCGCCCTGGTATCGCATTAAGTGTCTTGGGTGTATATATATATATTCTCATTTGAAGGGATTGGTAATGGGTCACAGGTATTTTGAAAAAGTGACGAATATATATATTTTTAGATTTAAAAAAAATATGTAATAGTTAGAGGCATTTTGCAAGATTGAAAAGATACCAATTTTTAATTTATAATAGGTTTGTGTATATTTGTGAATAGTAATTTTAGATTTAAGGAAATAGGTAATAATTAAGAAGTATTTTGCAAGAGTGAAAAATGAATCATTCTAAAGTGTGTTTTAGTGTGTATAACATTGATGGACATGGACCCACACATTTATCTC